>APFE031545986.1:0-81995 GCA_000404065.3 Pinus taeda | reverse complement strand
GATCTGTATGTATGATTGTTTCTTTACCCATTAGGTAATGTTTCCACTTTTTCACACTTTGTACTAATACATACAATTCTTTATCATATGTGGGATAATTAACTACTATAGAAGTAAATGTCTCAGAATGATAGCATATGGGTTTTTCGTGTTGCATCAACACTGCCCCATAGCATAATCATTGGCATCTATCTCAATCTCAAATGAATGTTGAAGATCTAATAGTGCTAGTACTGGTGCTATACTAATTTTTTCTTTTAAGGTGTCAAAGGCTTTTTGTTGTTTGCCTCCCCACTGAAACACTTGTTTCAATCATGTTAAAGCATGTAATGGAGCTGCAATCAAAGGAAAGTTAGCAATAAACTTTCTCCAGTGTTGTGCTGCTCCTAGGAAACTCCTAACCTCTGTAGCAAATTTGGGTTTATGCCAATTCACAATGACTTCAACCTTAGAGGGATTTATCTTCAATTCACCACCCCCTACAATATGATCCAAATAATTTAAAGATGTTCTTCCAAATTCACATTTTGACAGTTTTACATAGAGATTTTCTCTTTTTAAAACATCTAAAGTGTGCTTTACATGCTTTACATGGTCTTCCCATGTCTTACTAAAAACAATAATGTCATCTAAATAAACAATTACAAGGTCATCAATAAAAGGTCTGAGTACATCATTCATAACTCTCATAAATGTAGCAGGAGCATTAGTTAAGCCAAAAGGCATAACCAACCATTCGTACAATCCTTGTTTTGTCTTGAAAGCAGTATTCCATGCATCCTGTTCTGCAACTCTGACCTGATGATAGCCACTTTGCAAGTCTAACTTAGAAAAGTAAACTACTTCTTTCAATTGATGTAATAAATCATCAATACAATGAAGAGGATAACAATTCTTGATCGTTATTTTATTTAGTGCTCTATAATCAATGCACATTCTCCACGATCCATCTTTCTTTCTCACTAGCATGATTGGAGATCAACATGGTGATGTTCTTGGTCGTATAAATCCTTTATCAAGTAACTCTTGTACCTGCTTCTTTATTTTTGCATTCTCTAAAGCTAACAACCTATACATTCCAATGTTAGGTAATGGAGTGTCTTGCTGCAAACAAATATCATGTACTATTTCTCGCTTGGGTGGCAGACCTTTTGGTTCTTGAAATAGAAGATCATACTTTGAAACAACTTTAACTAAATCAACTTTCTGTTTAGAATCACAGCCTTGAAATGCATTGGTTTTATTAGGGTCCTTTTCCTTTAGAACCATTAGTAAAAATTGCTTACTTGAATTCACAATTCTTTTCATCTGTCCTGAGTTTATGAGAGAATAATTACCTTTGAGTTTATGAGCTCTTACAATATAGTCCATTCCATATTTAGTGAGTTCATACTTATTTTCAACTCTATAGAAAATGGCTTTCCTATCATATAAGTATGGACTTCCCAAAACAATACCACATATATCCAATGGAACTATATCTAACTCAACCTCATCTACAAATGTTGATCCAATAGCAAACCTAAGTTTACATTGTCTCGTTACTTGTAGCTTTGTTTTATCACACACCCATCCTAATGGATTTGGCTTCTCATGAGGTTTTGTTTGTAATCCCAACTTCTTTACAATTGTTTTAGAAATCAAATTTACTTGTGATCCAATATCAAACAGAGTATCAATATTATTGTGCTTGGAAATTACTCTAATATGAAAAAGCTCATTTCTTTCTCTCTCATTGTTTTCATTATCAACAGGTTGTGCAGAATTACTTGTGGATGCTTCAAAATCTTTACCTTTAATACCTGTGGTTGTAACTGTCGTTTCATCGCCTAAATCTGATCCCAAGTCCGGTTGAATAGCTGCAACATTCTTTTTCTTCCTTCCACCGAACTTCTTAGGTCTCTGTTCTGGATGAAAAAGCCAACAGTGTGCCTCATCGTGTCCTTCTTTCTTGCAATGAGTGCATGAAGGTTTATCCTTTTGTACAGTGTTTTCTTTCCTCTCCTTCCATTTTAGTTTCTTCTTTTCCTTACTCTTGCTTACAGAATATTTAGATGATCCCCCGACATCTGGGTTTACATTCTTACCTCTAGCTTCTAGATGTGTTGCCTGAACTAATACATCATCTAAGCTTGTGGGATTAAACATGAGAATAGTATGCTTTAAATAGCTATGAAGACCACCTATATACTTCAATAAAGTTTCAGGTGAATCTAATGATATACCTAGAGTTAAAGCTCTCTTTATGAATTCCTGAGTATAACTCTGTACACTCTGACCTTTCAACTGATGAAGAGTTTGCCAACTCATCATTACCTACTGCATGTAAGCTAAAGGATAGAATTGCTTTTTGATAGCAGAAGCAAAGTCATTCTAGGTAGAAATGATTTTACCATATTTTTGCAAATCATCTTGCGTCTTGCCTTCCCACCATACTAGTATAGTTCCTCCAAGTCAAAGGCTAGCCAGCTGAATCTTTCTCCTTTCTGAATCAATGTTCTACACCCTGAAATATACATCAATCTGTCTTATCCAATTTTCTATCTTTTCTGCATTCAGTTCTCCATCATAAATTGGCAAATCAAGCTTCACATCTAATTTAATCAAAGAAGTTTTCTTCCTTTTCTTATTAGGGCTAGCCTTATGCGAAGAAGATGATGAGGATGATGAAGGTGATGATGGAGGAGATGGTGGAGAAGGCATTTCTCCTTTTCCTTTGGCTTTTGGAGGGGCAACTAGAAAAGGTTCCTCTGCTCCTTTATCTGGTTTGGGTGTTGAAGTGCTTTCACCTCGACCATTCTTAAACTCCAGATACATCTCTTCCACCATGGCTTGCATGGCCATAAAACTATCCATAAACTGAGATTTTGATCCCAATGGAGCTTCTTCTACCATTCTCCTCTGAGAATAGACTCTTCCAATCTCTGGATTAGCCTCAACAAGTTCTCCTTCTCCTAGTCTGAGCTTTAATCTAGTTAGCATTCAAAATCTAGCACAAGCTTGTCTAACCTTAACAAAACTAAATTCTCTGATACAACTTGATCTGAAAATGAGATCTTAAATCAATATTAAGGTATTACAGACTCATGTGCAGGAATGCCTATATTACTTAGTGCAACAAATCGAAAATATTGCGAATAATATAGATAATGAGGACTTAGAAAACATAATAGTCACACATCAACACAAGCAAAATAATGAAGGAGTTCACCAAACCCCCCTAGCTATGTCTCTTGGTCCAAGCTTTCAGTGTCAACCTCTATATTATGTATTCAAGAGCAGATGATTACAAGTGTGAGCTTGAATAGAGTCTCAACACAACAATGATAAAACAATAGGGATTTACTCGAAATCCTCAAGTCTAAAAGAGTGCACAGACTCTCCCTCTTGCTCTCTGTCTTCTGCTTTCTCTTGCTCCCTTCTCTATCTGTCCATGCCCTCTTTTTTGTGCTACCATTGAATGGCTTTTAAGCCTCTCGGCCCTGTTTGTTCGCCTTCCCTCTTTAGGCTCTTTGGTTCCCTACTGCTATCCCTTCATCTCCTTCTGGAGCATTTAGCAATCATTCTAAACACTCTAAGGTATGGTGGCCACCTGTTTTTTCAAACGGAAAGGACCACTACCGTGGGTGAAATCCCAAAAAGTCGTTTCTCTATTTACACAAAGAAATACACAGAAAACATAGAAAAATCTGACAAAACACTTTCTATCAGACTTCAAATAATATCCAATCACGTCCATAATCCCAACCGGGTCCATGCTTGATCGCTATCGCAAGTCATAGTGCCCATATGCCATGGTTTCCTTTGTATTTGGGTTTATAATGGAAATACAAGGAAATACATAGAATACATTGAAAAAACATGACAAAAACATTTTATCGGAACTCAAATTATATAGTGCTGCATTTATAAACCCTTTCAGGTTCGGCTTTATCGCTATCACAAGTTGCATGTTGCATAGGCCTCGCTCCTTTGTATTGCTCTGATGTGACAATGCAATATTGCGATCAACGATCGCATATCATAATGTCTTCAGTCCCCAGTAAGTCCTTCCTTTGGCCATGTTCGACAATCACATATTGCTAATCCTCAAGCCCTCGGTAAGGCCTCCTTTGTGTTATAGCGATGCGAGATCGCGATTCAATCTGGACCGTTGATTTGTCCGATCCAATGGCTCTGGTGCAGCGGCATTTGAACCTCCAATAGCTCTATTTTCCACCATTTTTTCACTTTTTTCCCTTGAGATAGTGTTTCCGATGGTTAATATACATGAAGACTTAAAGGTTTTAGGATCCATTTTGGATCATCCTCTTAGGTGTAGAGGTTTTGGCCTTGGCTTGTGGCTTATATCCTATGTTCTTGTGTACTGTTTTTCTTCTTGTTTTGGTAGTTGTTTGATTATAAGAACAAACATAATAATAAGAGAATAAGCTAATAAGTAAGAAAAAATTAAAATATATCATAATAAATTATCAAGTAAAGAGAAATTATCCTAATTATTGCCCTATAGATTTCTCAATAGCTGGGAGGTAGCATATTGGAAAATTTAAAATAATGTTTTCTCGATTATATTATATGATGTGTGGCAGCACACAAATAATCTATCAATGCACAAATATCATTTATCACCATATTACTACAACCTTCGACATGCAAACCCTCTTGCATACAAACACGCAAATACATTGTGTAATGCATAAAACATATATGAACTTACACATATGCATTTAGTGGTCAAACCTACACAATTCCTAGCCTATTTTTGCCATGTCAACATGAAGTGAGTTGATCCATTCACTCTAGGAATTCCAAAACAAATGAAACTCCACAACAAAATGTAAATGACGTCGAAAATCAAGAACCTATTTTGCCATGTGAATTGTCAAAATATCCTCGCAATACTTGTGTCAAGCCATGAAGGAGGGTTGATAACACCAATAGTTACATTTAACAAAAAATATAGCATGTTCTTTTGTGACTTGTTGGTATATCAATAAATTTTTTTATATATGCCATATTGATATGCCTCCTGATGCTTTCTACATGTAGTCAAATCCTACAATTGGATAACTCTATCTCATAACTGGTTCTAATTGTCATATCCACAAACCAAATGGTTGGACTTGTTATCATAACAAACTTATTTTTCAAGGGTGGCCATAGATTATTTTCCTAAGATCTCACCAGTGATTATGTCAGTAGAGATTGCTCTCATGAATGTCAAGTGGAAATGCTCAACATGGTTTTAAATAAGTTTTCTAGTTTGATTTTGCAAATCATAGTCGTTTCTACAAATTGATGTCTATATGCCAAGGGAAAATCATGTCATAATAATTTTTATCATATAGACCTTTTATTTTTCAATAACCAAGAGCATTGGTTAAAATCTCACTTTTCTTAGTGTTTGTTTGTTTTGCAGGATTTGGTTCAGTTGTCATGGTGAGAAATGAAAGAAAAATGCAATGGGATTTTTCTTTTGGGAAGAAGGATAGAATCCCAATTGTCATTGTGCCATATCTGACCAAGAAAAGTGATGAGGAGACACTAAGGTTCATAAATGTTTCTCTTGATAAATCAAAGTTTAGGTTCAAATATCACCATTGTCCTTGCAACAAAATAGTTTACATATCGACCATTTTCATAATGTAAATCCAAAATTGATATTGAATTTTAGATTCTTTGTTAATTTTGTATCCAAGGGATATCGAGGTGTAACCCAAATGTGAAATATTTGTGTATAAAAGACTCATAGTTTCTTTAAAAATGAAGGGGGGATCTACAGGAGAGATGCCACACAAAATAGAGGCTATATGAGATAAGAATATGCTTAGTAATGTTATTGTGACAATGGATATATTTTATATTTTTTTAAGTGTTAGACTTGATTTAGTTTTATTCAATTAGTTGAAACTTATATCATTTGTTCTCTTTCTATGGTCATTCTATTTATCATCTTTTGTATGTTATGTGGTTTGATTCTTGGAAGTTAGGAAGATAGTAATATTATTGCTATGTGATTTGATTCCATAAGCAAATAGTAAATCTATTTGCATTTTCTTTTTACTTTGTTAATTTAATTTCAGTTGTTTCAATTCGATCACTTTTGCCTCCATTGACTTGTGTCCTAACTTGGTTAATTATGATATGGGCATTGATTTAGCTTAGATTAATGTGGTTTTCTCCCAGTGGTTTAAGCTATAGTTTATGTTACTTTTATTGATATATATATCCTCTATAATAGTTTCGAAAGAAATTTTATTTATTTATGTTATGCTATTTATTTATTTTATTCATAAATGAATAGTAAAAACATTATTTGATTTTTTAAAATTGTTATAGTAATTTTTTCCCTCTATTTCAGTCGGAAATTTTGTGTGAATTTATATATTTAAGTTTTATTTTTAATGAGCGTCATCATAAGTAACATTGTTTGATCTCTATTAGTTTAATAGATTTGAAACTTGGTTTTACGTAGCTTCATATCTTGCATTTAAACCACATTAAGGATTATTTTGTATTAGTTCAATTGATAGTTGTACTTACAAATTAATGATAGCTTTCATTTGCACTCTAGAATCAGGAACCTATTTATATTTGAACATTCAATGTAGATATACACATATTCATTGTTTTGTATCATTGCTAGTTACTTTGTTTTCTAGATTTTATCCTTTGTGGACATATTTTGTATATGTTGCCATACTAGGTTGTATCGTATTGTAAACAATTCTTTAACTTATATAATAAGTACACTAACATAAGTATACGATTAGATTAACTAAGGATGAAATAGAATAGGATTAACCTTTGTCTTTGCCTTTTTGTGAGAGGAAGAGGTGAAAGGCCAATGAAGCCTATAAACATATCTAGAACAACCACACCAAACATCTAGGGCTATTAAAGAGTTATGGTCTAGGTCCTTTCTCCCTTGTTGGCTAGGGTGCATAAAACCTATGTCAACAAAATGGAGCTAGGAGGAGGGCCTACCGAAAATTAATTCATTGAATCATCAAACCCATAGCATCTATTATTTCCATATTTAACCCTTCATTGTGTCATTTCTTATGTACTAGTACGAAGGTTATCCTAGACAAGCTAACCTATAGAGATTCAATGTTTAATTGTTTCATTTAATTCATGGCTCTTTCCCTAACTTCTATATGTGAGGATGTTTTAACTTTTCCGTTAATAGATATCCCTCCAAAGACAACTAAATGCTTGTATAAATGTAGATTTGATGGTGAGGATCATTCTTTGACTACTCTTGTACATCTTTTTATTTTTATTTTTCAATGTAAAGATTTTGGAGAATTACCTGACAGTGTGTTATACAAGATGTTTACTTTGGCTTTCTAGGGGAGGATACTTAACTGGTTTAAAGCACTTCCATCCAAACCCATTTATTCATGTGACTGGTTCATTGATATATTTCTTAATGCACAAATTATGATTATGATTTATTGCATTCAAAAATTAATAATTTATCTATCATATGAGAATGAATGGTTGCAAGAATTTTATTCTATGTTTCTTGTACTTTTTTGGAGACTTCATTTAAAATATTTACCCCCTAGGAACAGGCTAACCTTATGGCTTCTTAATCTTTTTATTTCTAGTAATAAAAAAATAATGAAAGGAGCATAGATTTTGAGCCAATCGTTAGTCCTAATCTTGTCTTGGAATCTCTAGTGTCAATTGGTGAACCCCAAATTTCTTCACAATCACTTATAATAGGAAGTGATATTCCACTTTCTAAACAATCTAAAATTATCTTAGATTGTAAGTCTCAATTGGAATTTATTCCTAAAATTATCCTTGATGTTGGTTGTGAAGAGAAAAATTCATTAGAAGTAAACTTCATTGAAAATCAATATTTAACTTGCGAAAATATTGATGATGATTTTTCCTTAGAGGATAATCTAGAACTATTATCTACTATTCTAGAAGAAGATTCATTCATTAACCAAAATATAACTAATAACATTTTGGAATGTGTTTCACTTCATGAAAATCACATGTACTCTGGTAGTCATTATTTCATGTATCCTGACTTATTTATGAATCTTCTTACATGCAATAATGATTCATTTGATTTTCATGCGCAAACTCCTATTTAATTGGTTCAAATTTAACTAAAGAGGGAAATCATGCAAATCAACACAATCAGCTTGATGAGGTTTCATTAGGCCTGGGTTATGAAATCGAGGTTGAAAATAATTTACATGAGTCTCCTACATATGCATTTGTAAAAAATATTGAGTCTGACCTTTGTCATGGTTTGTAGGAGAGGGAAGTTCGATATGATGATTACGATGATGATTTCCATAATGATGACATATGACTTTCTAAACATAAGTTTGAAATCTCAATTTCATGTTATTTCTGATCATAATATTTCATCCCCTGTACTTATTAATTATTTATCAGTAGGGAGATTAAGAATTAATTCAAATTTGTCTCAAAGAATCTTTTCTACTGATTTAGATCAACTTTTGTTTATCAAAGAATATTGTATTTATCATAATCAATTATTTGAGATTGAAGATGATAATCAATTAAATGTGATTATTGGTCCCCATCGCAATCACAAAAAAACTTTAAATCAAGCCATGATGGTTCAAAATTATTGTTTAAATATGTTTCTTCATCTCAAATTGTTTATTTTGAACTATGTGGTTTTGATCAGGGTTATTAAAAAAATGGGACACTTCTTCAACCTAGAACTATCACACATTCTCATTCCCTTGATGTAATATATGAAATGGACCCTAATTATAATATCAAGATTATTTTACAAATTCTATTCATCATGATCAAGGACCTTTTGCATCTCCAAATTCTTTCAAACAATTCGATGTTAATATTGGTACATACCAAGATATGATTGGAGATTGTCTTGAGAAATCTTATTGATCAGAAATCCCAAAGAATGATAAGATCATACTTGCCTTGTTTTTCAATGAAAACTTTCTAGGTAAGGGTGAATTGTTTATCTTTAATTTCAGTATGCTCCAATTCTTTTTACTAATTGGAGATCTCTTTGTCATTGTAGGATTAGATCTACTTGAATGTATACACTGGAAATTTCATTTCACTTAGATTTTTTATTTTCAAAGTAGTGTAGGGTAGGTTTAGATGTAGACTACTCTTTTTTTCTTTCACTTTTTATTATTGAATAATACAAGTATAAAAAGTATGAGGTGGAAACGAGCCATCATCACGACATTGTCAGGGAAGTTTACTTAACTATGTTCCTTACACTTTTTATTCTTGTTCATCATGAAAAAATTAATAACTATTGAATGAGGATACTTTAAGTTTATTAATCATTCATTAAAATTCTCTTATGAAAATATACATGTTATGTTTCCCCTTGCTTTGAAATGAACATCATACATTCATATTTGCATTTAATTTTTCATTTTATGATTTCTTTAAATAAAGTATTAAATCATCAGACATATCACGCAATGTCTAACTTTTAAAGCCAAGTATATTCTTATAAAGGGGATAAATATTAAAGGTTAAATTATGTAAGTTTTCAAAAGTTCATATTATCCCTACTCTTTAATCATTTTTATCATTTTTGGATTGTGATTTGATTAGCACATTGGTTGATGTTTATTTTTTTTTTGGCATGTTTTCATGTTTTTGCTTTGTTTCAATTTGATTTCACATTTGTAGGTTTCCACAATCTTTCTCCCTAGCTTGAAAGAAGATAAATTTCACCATTTACAGGTTCTCATTGGCATGATTATTAGGAAAAAAATTTATCCTCTATTATACATAAATGAAATCTCATATTTAAGGAAATTTTTCTATAAAGATGTTTTCCTTGTGCTAACACTCAATTTTCCTAATTTTGTAAACTTCTAATTTTATAAACTTATTATTGGATTACACTTAATGCCTGCTTTAATATTTCTGCCATTATTTTAAAGCTTTATCTTCAACCCAAGAAAAATATATTCACATCACATTTTACTTAAAAATGAGTCTTTAGGGAAGAAAAAATAACCAATAATGGTTAGTCATTAAAAATATTTTTACGCTATCCCTCGTGCTTAAGGAGCACATTATCCTCCCAATCTATCAAGTAATATATTAAATGTTAATTATAATTAGAGTTGGTTTTAATTGTGGGATAGGAAGGTATCATTAAGAACCAAGCTACCATGATCATGGCTCCTAACAAAAGTGACATTACCGCTATTGGTCATCAAGCTAAGATAATGACTTTTGGTCATAAGATTGAAAGACAAGAGGTCTCATCACGAATCATCTTGTTCACTTTGGTTAGTTCTTGTGAATGACATTGTCATAGCTGCTTACCAAGTCAGGACAATGACCTTAAGTTGATTTCTAAGTAAACACAAGTAAAGTAAATATTCTAAAAAAACTCTAAATCAATATCTAATAGGTGGGATAAAGGCATTTCATTGGTTTAAAATCCATGTATGTCTAAGCTATAGATATCTGATGGAAATAGTGGCCATGAATGTGGTATTTAAGTTTAATAAACACTATGATTTACTTGGTCTCCTTGTCTTTTCCCTAAGCTCATTTCCGATGAAGTTTGTTGTTCACATTTTTGGATTTTTACTTCGCAATTTTTTGAACTATGGTGGAAATGATTTGGGAATGTTGCATATTTACAATTTTTGTTCATAAAAATAAGAGATGGAACTTTTCAGGTTACTTAAGCACCAACATTCCATAACATGTAATTTTTATTTAGGGCACTCACCCAAATATAATTGGTTCATCCTATTATGTCGCCATTTGTTGGCTCGCCAACAAATCCCCTTAATTTTTTTGTTAAAATGAAGTGTCCCCATTATAGATTTTGGGAAACTCCCCTTTATTTCACTCTATTCGTTAATAGTTCCTCCCATTTGCAGTGACTAGCATCTTTTCTTCTTGTTCATTTAGGGTTAGCATGATTTTGTGTCTCTTTATTTTGCTTCAATCCTAGGGATTTATATTTTGGTTGATTAGTTTTGAGTGAGTTTGCATATCAATTTTGGTTGCATTACACAACTCTTACTTATCCTAATATTTTCCAATGAATGAACATTTTGGAGTGACGTTTCCTTCACACCATGGTGCTTTATTTTGATGAATTTCGAATTATGCTTCGAAAGATTGGATGTCTTGCCTCTCATCAGTTCTTTCTTTCATGCTACCTGGCCTTGAATTGATACAATTTTTTTCTGAAATTATTTTATTAATACCATATATATATAAAACTATTTTTGTTGTTTCTTTTCATTACTTGTAAATAAAATGTAAATAAATACATCACTAAAAAAAGATTGTAATGTATATATTAAATATATATTTTTGTAATATATTAACAAACCTAACATAAATATTTTAATTGTATCGTATACATATTATACAAACTTACTTAAGATATATATCCAAACCCATGAATATCAAATGAAAACAAATATGTAATGAAAACTCTTTTATAACAAAATATAACATGCAACCATTATAAATTGCGTTTTTTACTTCGTATACATAATTCTTTTTCACCACATTGTCTTTGCTTTCTATTTTATTCATTTTGGGAGATTGTTACAAAATGATAATTCCATAAAGAACCTAACAAATAGAGGTTAAAGGTAGTAGGTTTCATTTTGGGAGATTGTTACAAAATGATAATTCCATAAAGAATCTAATAAATAGAGGTTAAAGGCAGTAGGTGTTGAGAAAATTTATGGGAAATAGTTAGAATAATTTCTTTTAAATTTGATAATTGTTTGTGATGTTTTTTTAATTTTTTTTGGTTATTAGCTTAACTACCAAAACATGAAGATCAATAGTAAACAAGAATACAATATATAGGTTGCAAGCTAGGGTCAAAACCTCTCCACTTGAGAGGAAAATCCACAATTTTCTTCTCTTCTTATAGATTCACCAATTGACGAATTCCAAGATCTCTAGACCAGGACCAATAGCATTCCAAGACCAAGTCCAACCTCCTTAATGATGTGCTTCCTTAATCCAAGTCAAACCAATTCAAATCTCTTCCAGCAGCACAACTTTGACCCCGAACAACAGAACTCTAGCCTCTATGACAAGTTTGAAATTTTCAACCTTCCTAGTAGTAGTTTCTTCCACACATGTAAGATTATTTTGGGCTTCCAATATTTATTTAGATCTTTGCTTGAATTTATTCCTCTTATAGAGTTTGAGGGTGACCTAATGATTCTTCCTTTGACCTTCTATCTGCACTTTCTCCAAGTTCAATCCTACAGCAACAAAACCTTAACCCAGTAACAAAAAACCTAGCTTCCTTCCCTTGCATGTGTGAAGAGAGAGAGAGAGAGAGAGAGAGAGAGAGAGAGAGAGAGAGAGATAATATCCCAAACACTTGATGTTTGTCCTTCTCCTTCGTTTTCTAGCCCTTTAATTCTTCATCTTCACTTTCTTTATGCGAGAATGAATTGTTTCCCTAATAAGTTGAGTTCCCTCCTATATATAGGCTTCCAATGTGGACGAAGTTCTTCAAATTAGGTTGAATTCTTAGCTAGCATGTCGACTTGTTCTTGGAGGGTATTCAAACACTTTTAAATACAAAAATAATTATTTTACAAGTTATAATATTCTCGAAGAGGTCTTCAACACATTGAAATGACTCTTTTGACTTCTCGACCTAGGACAAACCCTATAAGCACTCAATGGGTGCTTGAACTCTAAAATAAAAGACCTCGAGCATGAAATCCATGCTTCCAAAATAACAATAATACTTTTCTTTCATTTTACAATATATAAGAATCAAAAGTATATTTCATATTTATGAAGATCGAACCTAGCTACATATTTTTCAGCACTCCCTCTTAACTAGTGAGGTGTTCATAAATGGTACATGGACATTCTCTATCTGAAGAGATATCATAAGAAGACTCAGATTGGTAACCCATCTATTTTGCATCATATCAACCAACATTATCAAATAGCAATGCCTTGACTAACAACTCTATCTCTCCACAAGATTAGAGCATAATGCTAACGAGACCAATGATTGATAGACACTATCATCATTTTCTGTTAAGGCACATAACCCACCCTGGTGTTCATAGAGTATGTCCTTCCAGGACTATTCTTATCATGGATAGCTAGTCGTCAAATAATATTGACCCTTTAGGAATACTCTTATCTTGGATGCCCTACCTCATTCTCAAAGAGTATCGGATGTCAGATGCTTACCCAATCCTCCATTATTTAGACTTCCCAATGTGAAGACAAGAATGACGTGTCTATCTCTCCCTCTAAACTAGGGAGGATATATCAAACAATCCAAGCTTATCTCTCAAGTACAAAAGCTTCTTAAGAAGATATTTTGTCAATATATCAACTACTTATTCATCAATGGAGATATATCGTAGCTGCAACACACCATCCTCTACCAACTTCCGAATGTAGTGATACTTGTTATTTATATGCTTTGTCTTCCATGAAACACTGGGTCTTCAAACATTCTTATACAGTTGGTGTTGTCACAATGTATCATTATAGGGTCCATTGGTCCTTCAAACACGTTGGATAACAACTTCTTCAACAAGACAACTTCTTTGCTTACTTCATAGGATGCAATATATTCAGCCTTAGCACTACTCAAAGTAATTAATTATTGTTTTCTGCTCATCAAAGAGACCATGGAGGAACCCAAATTAAAACATCCCCCTGTAGTGCTTATTCCATCCTTCTCACTGCCACAACAGTCAAAATCTATATATCCAATCAATTGGGTATCATTCCTCTTATCATATTTCAGGCAGTAGTGGATCATTCCTTGAAGTTATCTCAGTATATTCTTGGTTGCTATCCAATGAACATGTTTATGCTCTACCTAGAACTAGATGAGAATATTTACTGCAAAACGTATGTCTAGTCAAGTATTCACCAAGTACATCAGCAAGCCAATCAATTGCTCACTGGGCTTGATTTAGAGCTTCTTAGCCTTTTCAAGTTTGTGATCATGGGAGTTTTCATATGTTTGCAATCCATTATGTCAAACCTCTTTAGCATCTTGATCACATACTTTCCTTGACTTAGATACATCTCATCAAATCCCTATCAAACTTCAATTCCCAAATAATAATGCATCAATCCTAGATCGTTCATGTCAAATTTTGCTGCTAGTTGCTTTTTCTCTTGGATTCGACCTTCCACACCTATCATGAGAAGATAATCCACATATAGAAGAATGATTACAGGATCATCCTTCCCACCTTTGATATAGAGATTCAGATCAATAAAACTATTTTTGAAACCCAATCTTTGTAGGTATGCGTCCATCCTGGCATACTATGCCCTTAGTGCTTGCTTAAATCCATGTAATGACTTCTTTAACCTCCAAACATAAGCCTCTATATATTTGACTTCAAATCCCAAGGGTTTCTCTATATAGACTTCTTCATCAATAGTCACATTCATAAATGTAGTCTTGACATCCATTGATGAATGTTCCATCCTATCGATGCTGCCAAATAGACCAGTGAATGTATAGTTGTATACCTTGTTGTGGTGAGAAAATGTCTCTTCATAATCAATATCTTCTTGTTGAGAGAAACCCCTAGCCATAAATATTGCCTTATATTTATCAATACTTCCATCTGCTGCATGTTTGATCTTATAGAGCCATTTGGAAGTTACCACTGATTTGTCTTTGGGCCTAGGTATGATCTCCCAAACTTCATTCTTCATTATTGATTGATACTCTTCCTTCATGGAATCTTTCCATTCTTGATGTTTGACAACCTATTCTAAAATGGGTCTCCTAAGAAAAATGTACAACCAAAATGAACTTTATAAGAACCAATAGGATTCAAGATGATGATGTCAACCATGGGGGATGATTCACCATTTTTGGAGTAAAAAAGTAAAAAGATTAAAAAATAATAAAACTACCCTTTCAACTCATATTTTCAACTTATCTCCCTAAGGTTTTACTCAAATTTCGAGTGGGAATACTTGTTGGATGCAAAATTTAATTCCTCATCCAAGGAGTACCCATGTTGCATACTTTTGATGGATCCAACTACATGAAAAATGATAAAAGCATGAAAAACGTGATTGCAATCACGTTTTTTCATGCATTTCTCATTTTTCGTGTAGCAGGGTCCATCGAAAGTATGCAACATAGTTACTCCTTTGATGAGGAATCAAATTCTTCATCCAACAAGTTGAAAAAATACTTTTTTATTTTTTATTTTTATTTTTCCCTCTAAAATTTGAAGATGTAATCTAATATTATTTTATTATTTCCATTATTATTTATAATTTCCTTAGGAGGCCCATTTTAGACCTCAAAATTCCTCTAGTGGTTCTGCTTCTATTAGTTTCATCATATAGGCTACATACCCAGAGTATGTTTTGGGCTTCTTACTTTCCATGAATGTGCCTTTTGTTTCTCCATGATCCTTTGCATCTAAAAGAGTAGACTTCAACCAATTAGGTCTATTTCTGGTATCAGGGATGACCACAAGTTGTACAGGTTCACTAGGACCTTCATCTTCATGATTTGATTCTTCTTCCTCCCTGGTACCTTTCTCTTCAACTATAGGAAGTTATAGGTCCTTTCATTTCTTGAATGCAATACTTTCATAAAATATCACATCTCGACTAAATTCTATTTGGTGTCCTTCCTTTATGTAGATCCTATATGCCTTTGAATTATTACTGTAGCCAACAAATGTTCCCTTCATGCCTGTAGGATCCAACTTCTTTCCCTTATCCTTCAGTATGTGAATGTAAATAGGACAACCAAATATTTAGAGATGGTCTGCGCTTGGTTTCTTCTTAGTGTATGCTTCTTCAAGAGTCATGTTGTCTAGTGATCTATGAGGACTTCGATTTTGAATATATACAATAGTCTTTTTTCTTCACCCCAAAGAAATTTTGGCAAACCTTATTCATGTAACATGGCTCTTACACTTTCTTCAACAGATTTATTCTTTTGTTCTGCAACTCCATTTCGTTCAAGATTGTATGGGACTATTAGCTCCCTCTTCATCCCATATTCCTTGCAGAAAGTTATGATTTCTTTTGAATTTTATCCCCATCATTGTCAGATCTTATTATCTTTATTATTTTTTTTGTAAGGTTATCTACTTCATCTTTGAATTCTTTAAATTTGATGAATACTTCATCCATGGATTTCAGTAGATAAACCCAAATTTTCCTTGAATGGTCATCTATGAATTCCACTTAATATAGATGACCTCCAAGAGACTTTGGAGACATGGGACCACATATATTGAAATGAATGAGATCCAAAATTTCTTTTGACCTTGAAGCACTGCTTCCAAATGGTCTCTTCGTGTTTTGACCCAATGCACATCCATTGCATACTCCTTTATGATCCTCTTTGAGTTGGAGGATGTCATTCACCATTGAATTTAGAGTTGGTAATATTTTGTAGATAAGGTGACCAAACCTTATATGCCAAAGCTCACATGGACTTACTTCAATGTGAACCAAGGCTTAAGAGACAGGAGTCAACAATCTGTAGATTCTTCCTTCATGAGTCCCAATCATCTTTGCATTTTTGATTCTCGAGTTTTTATCCCATATTACAACCCTTCCATCTATGAAAATAATTCTATCTCCCTTATTTCTAGACATGAAATGGAAAGTAGATTCTTATGCAAACATGGAAAAAATAGGGTGTTGTTGAGATGAATATTTCCTCCATTCTCCAACCCTAGCGAGGTTGATCCAATTCCTCGTATAGGATAACTCTTCTTGTCACCAAGATCAATGGAGTAAGAATATTTTACTCTTGACAAGGTATTTCATTGATTGTGCTCACCAGTGATATCCCTTGATGCTCCATTATTGATTACCCAAATATTCTTGTCTTGAAATGTGCTAGTAAGTGATGAGAATAGTCCTTTGTACTTTGAGGATGTCTTGGTCATATCCTTCTTAAGAGATAATAGGAGATCCAATAATTCTTTGATGCCTTTTTGAGATGACTTGCTACCATAGTACACTTCTTTAGGAACTTCTTCAATGTAGTAGAGATCTTCATCATGCCCTTAGCCAACCTTAGCTCTGATACCATGTTGAGAAATCTATAGGGCAATAGTTAGAATGATTTCTCTTAAACTTAATAACTTCTTATGATGTATTTTTACTTTTTCTTACTTATTAGCTTCTTCTCTTATTATTATGTTTTTCTTATCATCAAATAACTACCAAAACAAGAAGATCAATAGTACACAAGAACACAGGATATAAGCCACAAGCCACAGCCAAATCTCTCCACTTGAGAGGAAAACCTACAAATCTCTTCTCTTCTTATAGATTTTTCATTTGACTAATTATAAGACCTCTAGACTAATACCAATACCCTTACAAGACCAAGCCCAACATCCTTGATGATGTGCTTCCTTAGTCCAAGTCAAATCTAGTCAAATCTCTTCCAACAACACAACTTCGACCCCCAACAATAGAATTTCGGCCACTATTGCAGATCTGAATTTTGGACCTCCCAATAGCAACAATTTCCACACGTGTGAGCTTATTTTGGGCTTCCAATATTTCTTCAAACCTTTGCTTGACTTTCTCCCTCTTTTAGGGCTTGAGGATGACCTGATGAGCCTTCCTTTGACCATATTTCTGCACTTTCTCCAAGTCCAAACCTGCAGCAGAAAAACCCTAACCCAACAGTAGAAACCCTATCTCCCTTCCTTCAAACATGTGAAAAGAGAGAGAGAGAGAAAATAGTCGAAACACTTGATATTCATCCTCCTCCTTCCTTCCTCTCCTCCACTTTCTTGATGAGAGAATGAATTGTGTCCCTAGGAAGTCGAGTTCCCTCCCATATATAGGCTTCCAAGGTGGATGAAGTTCCTCAAATTACGCTGACTTATTAGTTAGTAGGCCAACTTGCCCTTGGAGGGTATTCTAACACTTTTAAATACAAAAATAATTATTTTTACAAGTTACAATGTGCCTGAAGGGGTCTTCAACATATGACAATGACTCTTTTGACTTATTTACATAGGTCAAACCCTATAAGCATTCAATGGGTGCTTGACCTCTAAAATAAAAGAGCTTGATGCTTTCAAAATAGCAATAATAATTTTTCTTTCATTTTACAATATACAATAATTGAAAGTACATTTCATATTTATGAACACCAAACCTAATTACACATTTTTCAACTGTAGGAAAAAAACATATTAAAAAATTTAAAACAATGCTTTTTCAATTCTACTATAAGACGTGTGGTGGCATAAGAATATTAAATCAATACATAAATATTATTTATCTCCATATTATTGCAACCTTCGACATGCAAACCCTCATGCATACAAACACACAAATAAATTGTGTAACACATAAAACATTTATGAACTTACACATACGCATTTAGTTGTCAAACCTCTATGATTCCTTGCCTATTCTCGCCACGTCAATATGAAGTGAGTTGTTCCATCCACTCCATTAAGGCAAGAGCTAACCAGCCTGCCATAGGGCATTAAATGACTGGTTAGCTGCATGCCCTTTAACTTTATAACACACCTCATTAATTTTCATTTATCTCTTTATGCGTGCGGGTGTGTTATAAAGTTAAAGGGCATGCAACTAACTAGTCATTTAATGCCCTATGGCAGGCTGATTAGCTCTTGCCCTCCATTAATGCTGAACAAATGAAATGCCACAACAAACCATACCGAAAATCAAGAACCTATTTCGCCACATCAATTGTCAAAATATCCTCATCGTACTTGGGTTAAGCCATGAAGGAGGTCAATAAACAAATTTATATCTGGCATATTGATATGCCTCGTGACTATTTCATAACTCTATCTCATACGTATCCACAAATCAAACTATGGGTTTTGTTATCACAACAAACTTAATTTTCAGGGGTTGTCATATATTATTTGTTAGGGATCTTGCCAAATATCCTCACCGTACTTGGGTTAAGCCATGAAGGAGGTCAATAAACAAATTTATATCTGGCATATTGATATGCCTCGTGACAATTCCATAACTCTATCTCATACGTATCCACAAATCAAACAATGGGTTTTGTTATCACAACAAACTTAATTTTCAGGGGTTGTCATATATTATTTGTTAGGGATCTTGCCAACGATTCTGTTAGTAGAGATTTTTTCACGAATGTCAAGTGGAAATGTTCAACATATATTTGAACAACTTTTTTTAGTTTGACTTTGCAAATCATAGTGGTTTCTACAAATTGATGTCGATATGCCAATGAAAATTCATGTCATAATACTTTTTATCATATAGACCTTTGATTTTTCAATAATGAGAGGATTCGTTAAAATCTCACTTTCCTTAGTATTTTTTTTGTTTTGCAGGATCTAATTCAGTTTTCGTGGCGACAAACAAAAGCATAATGTAATGGGATTTGTCCTCTAGAAAGAAGGATAGAATCCCAACTGTCACTGTGCCATATCTGACCAAGAAAAAGGATGAGGAGACACTAAATTTTTGAAATGTTTGTCTTTGATAGATTGAAGCTTAGGTTCAAAGATCATTGTTTTCCTTGCAACAAAATAGCTTCCATATCGACCATTTTCAAAATGTAAATCCAAAATTGATCTTGAATTTCAGATGCTTTGTTAGTTATGTATCCAAGGGATATCGACATGTAACCCAATTGGGAAATCTCTATGCATAAAAGATTGACAGTTTCTTTGAAAATGGGAGGGGGGATCTAGAGGAGAAAAAGTGCGCACACCAGAGGCAATAGGAGGAAAGGATATGTTTTGTAATGTTATTGTGACAGTGGATATATTTTATATTTTTGTAAGTATTAGACTTTATTTTTTTTATTCAATCAATTGAAACTTATATTATTTGTTCTCTTTCCATGGTCACTATATTTATCATCTTTTGTATGTTCTGTGGTTTGATTCTTGAATGTTGGGAAGATAATAATATTGTTGCTATGTGATTTGATTCCATAAGCAAAAAATAAATCTATTTGCATTTCCTTTTTTCTCAGTTAAATTAATTTCAGTTGTTTGAATTCGATCACTTTTGCCTCCAGTGACTTGTGTCCTGAGGCTGATTATGATCTAGGCATCGATTTAGCTTAGATTTTTGTGGTTTGATTCCAGGAGTTTAGGCAGTGGTTGATGTTACTTTTATTTATATATATCCGCTATAATATTTTAGAAAGTTTTTATTTATTTATTGGTTTTATTCATAAATAAATAGCAGAAACATTATTTGATCTTTTGAAATTGTTATAGTCATTTTCTCCTCTATTCCGACTGAAAATTGTGAATTTATATATTGAAGTTTTATCCTTAATGTGTGTCATCATAACTGACAGTGTTTGATCTTTGTTAGATTGAGAGAGTTGAAACTTGCTTTTACATAGCTTCATATATTTCATTTAAACTGCATTAAGGATTATTTTCTATTATCTTAATTCATAGTTGCACTTATAAATTAAAGATAGTTTGCATTTGCATTCTAGAATTAGTAACATGTTTATATTTGAACATTCAGTGTACATATACATAAATTCATTGATTTTTATCATTGCTAATTACTTTTCTTTATAGCTTTTATCCTTTGTGTATATATTTTGTATATGTTTCCATGTTGACTTGTATCATATTGTAAACAATTATTTAACTTGCAGAATAAGTACACTAACATAATTATAGATTAGATTAACTATATGATAAAATAGAATAGGATTAACCTATGTCTTTTCCTTTTCGTGCGAGAGAGAGGCGAAAGACCAACAAAGCCTATAAACCCATCAAGAACGACCACACCAAATAACCAGGTCTATTAAAGACCTTTGGTCTAGCTCATTTCTCCCCATTTTACTAGGGAGCATAAAATCCGTGTCAACAAAATGGCACTAGAAGGAAGGCCTACCAAAAATTAATTGATTAAATCATGAAACTCATGGCCTCTGTTGTTTCTAGATTTTAACCCTTCATTGTCTCATTTCTTATGTACTAGAAGACATGTTAGAAGATAAGCTAACCTATAGGGAGTCAATCTTTAATTGTTTCACTTAGTTCATGGCTCTAGCTCTAACTTTTGTATGTGAGGATGCTTTTAATTTTCCATTATCATATACCCCTTTAAAGACAACTAAATACTTGTCTAAATGTAGATTTGATGGTGAGGATCATTCTTTGACTGCTCTTGTACATCTTCGGTATTTTATTTTTCAATGTAAAGATTTTGCAAAATTACTTGACAATGTGTTATGCAGGATTTTTACTTTGACTTTCGAGGGGAGGATACCTAACTGGTTCAAAGCACTTCCATCCAATCCATTTATTCATGGGACCAATTCATTGATATATTTATTAATTCACATCAAGATCATGATTATGATTATGATTCATTGTGTTCCGAAATTAATATTTTATCTATGCATGGAAATGAATCATTGTAAGAATTTTCTTCTAGGTTTATTATAATTTGTTAGACACTTCCTTTAAAATATTTACCCCCTAGGCACAAGATAACCTTATGGTTTCTTAATCTTGTTCTTTCTAGTAATAAAAGTAATAATGAAAAGAGCATATATTTTGATCCAATGGTTAGTCTTGATCTTGTCTTGGAATTTTTAGTGCCAATCGATGAATCCCAAATTCCTTCACAATCACTTAAAATAGGAAGTGATATTCCACTTTCTAAACAATCTAAAATTAATTTAGATTGTAAGTCTCAATTGTAAGCTATTCCAGAAATCCTTCTTGATGTTGGTTGTGAAGAGAAAAATTCATTAGAAGAGCTTTATATTGAAAATCAAGATTTAACTTGAGAACATATTGATGATGATTATTCCCTAGAGGATAATATAGAACTAGTCTCTACTATTATAGCAAAAGATTCATTCAATAACCAAAATCTAACTAATAATAATTTGGAAGATGTTTCACTTCATCAAAATTACATGTACTATGGTAATAATTATTTCATGTATCCTAATTTGTTTATGAATCTTCATACATGTAATAATGATTCATTTGATGTTTGTGCTCGAACTTGTATTTTAACTGGTTCAGATTTAACTAAAGAGGAAAATCATGCAAATCAACACAATGAGCATGATGAGGTTTCATTAGACCCTGTTCATGAAATTGAGGTTGAAAATAATTTACATGAGTCTCTTGCATATCCATTTGTCAATAATATTTAGTTTGATCTTTGCCATGGTTTACAGGAGAGAGAAGTTCCTTATGATGATTATGATGATGATTTGCAAGATGATGGCATAGAAATTTCTAAACATGTGTCAAAATTATCAATTTTATGTTCTTTTGACGACAATATTTCATGCCCTAGACTTATTAATTATTTATCAGTAGGGATAAGAACTTATTCAAAGTTGTCTCAATGAATCTATTCTATTGATTTAGATGAACCTGTGTTTAACAATGAATCTTGTATTTATCATAATTAATTAGTTGAGATTGAAGATGACAATCAATTAAATGTGATTATTGTTCCCCATCACGATCATAAAACCTTTACATCAAGCCATGATGGTTCAAAATTATCGTTCAAGTACGTTTCTTCATCTCAAATTGTTGATTTTGAAATATGTGATTTTGATAAGGACTGTCAAGAAAATGGAACACTTTTTCAACCTAGAACTATCACACTTTCTTATTCTCTTGATGAAATCTCTGACATGGACCCTAATTATAATATCAAGATTCTTTTACAAAATTTTATTCATCATGATCAAGGATCTTTTGCATCTGCAAATTCTTTCAAACAATTTGATGTTAATGTTGGCATATACAAGGATATGATTAGAGATTGTCTTGAGCAATCTTATTGAGCAAAGTTCCCGAAGAATGATAAGATCATACATGCCATGTTTTTCAATGAAGAATTTCCAGGTAAGCATGATTTGTTTATATTTAATTTAACTATACCCTAATTATTATACTAATTAGAGATCTCTTTGTCGTTGCAGGATTGGAGCTACTTGAATGGCTAAACTAGAAATTTCATTTCACCTAGCTTTTTTATTTTCCTGGTACTGTAGGGTAGGTTTGTATGTAGATTAGTCTTTGTTTGATTTTTACTTTTTCTTATTGAATAATGCAGGTATAAAAGTATGAAGTGAAGACAAGCCATCGTCACGACATCATCAGGGAAGTTTACTTAACTGGGTTTCTTATGATTTTTATTCTTGTTCATCATGAAATATTTAATAACTATTGAATGAGGATACTTTAAGTGAATTAATGATTCATTAAAATTGACTTATGAAAATATACCTATTATGGTTCCCCTTGCTTTGAAATGAACATCATACTTGCAAATTTTCATTTAACTTTTCATTTTATGATTTATTTATTAAAGTATTAAACCATCAAACATCTTGAGTAATGTTTAGCTTTTAAAGTGAAGAATATTCTTATAAAGGGGATACAATATTAAAGGTTAAATTATGTAATTTTTCGAAAGTTCATAGTCTCCCTATTCTTTTATCCTTTTTATCATTCTTGGCTTGTGATTTGATTAGCACATTTGTTGAAGTTCAATTTTTTTTGGTCCATTTTCATGCTTTTGCTTTATTTTTATTTGATTTCACATTTGTAGGTTTCCACAACCTTTCTCCCTAGCTTGAATGAGGATAAATTTCACCATTTTTGGGTTCTCCTTGGCATGATTATTGGGAAATAGTTTATCCTCAGTTATACATAAATGAAACTTCACCTTTAAGGAAATTCTTCTGCAAATATGTTTTTCTTGTGCTGACACCCAATTTTCTTGATTTTGTAAACTTATTATCGGACTACACTTAATGATTGCCTTAATCTTTTTGCCATTTTAAAAATTTTTTTTCTTAACCCCAAGACAAATTCTTCACATCACAAATTTCTTAAAAATGGGTATTTAGGGAAGCAAAATCGACCAGTAATGATTAGTCATTAAAAAAAGTTTCACGTTATCCCTCGCTCTTAAGGAGCATATTTGCCTCCCCAATTATTAAGTAATCCATTGAAGGTTAATTGTAATTAGATTCGGTTTTAACTAAGGGATACAAGGTCTCATTAGGAGTTAACCTATCATGATCATGGGTCCTAACAAAAATGGCATTACCACTATTGGTCACCAAGCCAGGGTAATGGATTTTGGTTGCAATACTAGAAGACAAAAAGTCTCATCATGAGCCAACTTGTTCACTTTGGTTATTTATTTTGAATGGCACTGTCATTTGTTAGTTACCAAGCTAGGATAATGACCTTCAGTTGATTTCTAAGAAAACACAAGTAAAGTAAATATTCTCAAAAGATTCTAAATCTATATCTAATAGGTGGGATAAAGAAATTTCATTGGGTTAAAAGGAATTCCTGTTGCGGACATAGATGCTAGTTGGTAGCAGTGGCCATGCCTGTGGTATTAAAGTTTAATAAACACTATGATTTACTCAGTTACCTTGTATTTCCCTAATCTCATTTATGATAAAGTTTGTTGTTCTCATTGTTGGGTTTATCCTTAGAAATGTTTTAAATTATTGTGGAAATGATTTGGGAATGTTGCATACATCCAAGTTTTGTTCATACGAATTAGATATGGAACTTTTCAGGTTACTTAAGCACCAACATTCCATAAGGTCTAATTGTTATTCCTTGATTTTTATAAATTTAGGATCCCTTACCCAAAGATAACTAGTTTTTCCCAATATGTCACCATTTGTTGGCCTGCCAAAAACTCCCCTTACATTTTTTGTCAAAATGAATGGGTCCCCATTAGAGATTTTGGGAAACTCTCCTTTATTTCACTTGATTCACTAATGGTTCCTCCCATTTGCGTGACTGGATTCTTCGCTTCTTGATCCTTTAAGGTTATCATGATGTTGTGGTCTCTTTCTTTTGTTTCAATCCTAGGTATTGTTGTTTTGGTTGATTGGTTTTGAGTGAGTTTGCATATCGATTTGGGTTGCATTACATTGCTCTCACATTTCCTATAATTTTCCAATGAATGAACATTTTGGAGTGATGTTGCTTTCACACCATGAAGCATTGTTTCGATAAATTTCGACTTATGCTTCGAAAGATTGGATGTCTTTCCTTTCATTAGTTCTTTGTTTCATGTCTCCTAGCCTTGAGTTGACGCAATTTATTTCTGCGATTAGTTTCTTACTCCCATGTATATATGTATAAGAATTATTATTTTTGTTGTTTATTTTTATTACCAGTAAATAATATATAAAAAAAATGTTGTAATGTATATATTAAATAAACATTTTATAATATATAACATATATATATTAAATAATATATATATATATATTAATATATATATATATATATAAGACTTAAGACATATATCAAAACACATGAATATCACATGAAAACAAATACATAATCCATATGATATGTTTCAATATGAAATGAGAAACATGAATATAAGTGAGAAAAATTGAAGTGAACAAAACGATGGAGCAGATGACTACTCTTCTAAGTATTACAAATCACTTAAATAAAATTACATTAGAAACATCACTAATAAATAACTTGAGTGAAATTTGACTTAAACTGGACTAAGTGAAACTAAACTAGGACACTTGGAGGGATGATTTTGACACCTAACAGGTGGTTGGAATTAGATTCTTCAACGCTCCCCCTTAATTACAACCACATAAAATTAAATTAAGATACCTATTGGTCTATGTCTCAGCTAGGTTTACAATTTAAAAATTGACTTCAACTTTTCTTCTTCTCTTTTTCTAGATCTTATAGCCTCTAAATTGTTTCAACATTTTCTTCTTGTTGTAGGATTCAAATTTCATTTTCTTTAGTTATTGGTGCAAGTCTTCCATAGTTTTGGATTGTCCAAGCAAGTCCTGGAATTCTTCAAAAAATGATTTATATGTGGGTTGCTGCCACATATTATCTTCTGTAGTGCGTTTTTCATCTTTAATCTACTGCAACATAAGACTATAATACAATTTCATCTCTTCATGACTCCAATACCTAAAAATTTCATTAATTTATTCATCATGCATGTTGTCTTCAACATTCAATTATGTAGCTTCTATACATACCTCATCAAGTTATGGTGTTGCAAGCCATGCTTCAAGGAAAATTAATTCTTCTTCATAATCGTTCTATGTACCTGCATACTGGAAATCAATGTTAGAATTAAAAATATTTGCAGAACCACATTGGTTCTGTTCCTTCTGCTATGCAATGAGAGATTTCTCCTATTGCGCTTCTTTCTCTGCCTCTTTTTTTGTCTCTATTTCCTCTTTGTGGGCTTTCTTGTTTTCCTCTACCTTTATCTATGTCTTCGTCTCTTCCTCTTCTATACTAACCTGTGTTGCTGCAAATAGGTTGTCTTCCACTCACTCAAGTGGGATTTTCTCACTGAATAGCATCATCTCTATATGATGTTTTTGTTGCATCACCTGCAACCATTCATCATTAGCCAATAATTCTTCATCAAATTTTACATTAGCAATATTATTTGTTGGATTCAACATAGTATCAACTGCTCCAATGGCAGTTTCATTGCCATCAACAAGCTCTGTTGCTTGATTCACCAAACTTTCATCAGTAAACTCTATTGTTGATTTTACCAAATCTTCATCAGTAAGCTTTGTTGATGGATTTACCAAATCTTCATCAGCAAGCTTTGTTATTGGATTCACCAAAATTTCATTTTCAAGCTTTGCTGCTATAATCACCAAATTTTTGTTAGCAAGCTCTGTTGCTATATTTACCAAATCTTCATCCACTTGCAGCTGTGCATAGTTGGATTGAACAAAATTTTCATCTCGATGTAAATCTACTGCTATAGGTCCACTTTTATCTTCAATTTCAATACTCTCCCTTACACCAAAACTCCTCTCAAGGGTATCCCAAGCTTCCTTGGTTGTAATGGTATCTGCAATCAAGGGAAGAATGTTGTCATCCATAGATTATTTTATGCATGTCAATGCAAAGGCATGTATTCTCCTTTTCGCTTCCAAGTCAAAAAAAATCCCAAACATCTCTTGATGTCGCTTTGACCTTCTTAACCTCTTGGCTTTTCCCATTTGCTAAATATCAGCTCACTACGACTCAACAAGAAAAACAAATTGTAGGCATTGCATTTAACTGCAATAAAATAAAAACTTTTTCTTCCACAAACAAACAAATTTACAATTTTTCATAAAAACAACATTTTTACAAAATCTTTAAAAAATCACAATACCATCGATTGAAAAAAAACATTTAATTTAATTATTTTATTTTTATTTTTTATTTTATTATTTTTTTTTTATTATTATTATTTTTTTTTTCTCTAAAAAATACAGCATCCTTTTTTATAACAAAATTAAATCAAACACCTTAAAAATATCTCTTTTTCCTCTCAAATATTTATAAAAAAACACTCAAAAACAAAGAAACTTCCCTCTTTAAAAGAATTTAAGTCACACACTTCCAAAAAGTTCAATTGTGTTTCCTAAAAGAAATGCATAGCCAAATGCATTAGTCTTGTTTTGAAATGACTCGTGAACTTTGACTTTTCGATTAGGAAAAAAACTGGATCGTTTTACTATAACGCACTGAGTGGCATTACGATGGAGCGTGAAGGTTGAAAGCGTGAAAGGATTCTCGACTAACGTGGCTCTTAACCCTTCTCTGCTGCGTTAACAACCTTAACGCATCTGCTAAATTTCTGGGTTGCATTAATAAAGCAGTGGATTAATTTTTTTGATGCGTTATCGTGGATGCAGATTAATTTTTTTGAAGCTCAATCTTTTTCTAGTGGTTTTTTCTCTTTTTCTTCTTCGCATTCAACTTCTTCGAACTTTTTCTGCTCTGTCAAAGGGTTTTATGTTTGCTCGCCTATTCTCTCTGCTTCGTTCACGTTGTTGCTTTCTGAGAGAGCCTTAGGCAAACTAGTTTATCTTCTATTTTTGTACTCTCAAGGAGTCTCACACAGGTTAAGCTCTCATACCATGAGAGAAATTGAAGTGAACAAAACGATCGAGTAGACACCTAAGTTAGAATTAAATTCTCTAAGCATATCAACTTACAACAGCTTGGTTACCGCTGTTTCCTGATATGATAGAGCTTACTGTAATCATGGTTTTATTCTTCTATAACAAATATATGATATAACCCATATAAATCTTGTTTTTTTTATGTATACGTATTTATTTTTTACCACGTTTGTCTTGTTTCCTATTTTATAATGCCATAAAGTACATAATGAATAGAGGGCAAAGGTAGTGGGGAGGCAACATATTGGAAAATTTAAAACAATGTTTTCTCAATTCTATGATATGATGTGTGGCAACATGCGAATAATCGTTTATTGCCATATTACTGAAACCTTCGACATGAAAACCCTCATGCATATATGTACACGCAAATAAATTGTGTAATGCATAAACATTTGTGAACTTACACATACACAGCTAGCGATCAAACCTCCACGATTCCTCGCTTATTCTGGCCATGTCAACATGAAGTGAGTTGGTCCATTCGCTTCAAGAACACTGAAACAAATGAAACGGCACAACAAACCGTAAATCACGCCAAAAATCAAGAACCTATTTCACCCAGTGAAATGTCAAAATATTGTCGCAGTACTTGGGTTAATCCATGAAGTGTTGAAGATAATGGAGAATATACTAGAATAGGTAGAGTTGGTTCACGTAATCTGAGAATAGTAATTAGTTTCTATTTCTTAGGATGTTGTTCTAATTTCCCTAAAACCATGTTTTCTATTTAATGTGTAATGTGGATGAACAATGTAGAGCGTTCTGCAGAGCCAGACTCTCCTGGTTCAGACTCTCTTGCATAGAGTTGACCAGTGGGTTTTATTTTTATTAATACAAACGTTACCATTTTTATCATGGTATCAGAGTGTTAGGGCTGAGGAGCCTGTACACTAGCTAGTGGGTGGTTCTTTGAACTGAGTTCGTCGCAGTTGTAAGGTGGATAACTGCGATGATTCCGAAATCGTTGCTAGTTTTGAGTGTACCTCTGCGACGAGTGCACTATAGCTCCTTCGCACATATTTTTTAACTTTTTTGTTGTAGGAAACACGTGTACAACTGTGACGATGTCGCAGAAAAGACAAGCATATCTGCGACGATCGTGGAAGCCAATAACAAGGTTGTGGCTGTGAGGGGAAGCCAAGAACAAGGTTGTAGTTGTCAGAGAAGCTGTGTGGAGAAGCCAAGAACAAGGCTGTAGCTGATAACAGAAGGTTGTCTCGAGACTGAGAAGAAAGCCACAGTGATCTGCATGTGTTCTGCGAGATCAAACAACATTGAAGATCAGTAATCTTTTACCTGTCTATTTTTTTTTTCTAAAACGCCAAGATGAATAACAATATTTTTGAAGCATGCATGAACGAGCATAACAAGCTCAATGGTTCCAATTATGCAAATTGGAAGTTCAAGATGCAGACTTTGTTAGAAGCGTAGAGTGCTTGGACGATTATGAATGGGGATGAGCCGAGGCCTGTGGCTAGATCAACATTAGTCCTATATTGGGAGAAACGAGAAAGTAGAGCAAAGACAATGTTAAAGATGTCAGTGAAAGACTGCATTATACTGCACACCAGAGAAGGTAAGTCAACTAACAAGATCTGGGGAATTATGAAGGAATTATACGAGATCAGGAAATCAAATCGTCTTTTATTCCTCAAGAGTAAGATCCTATCCATGAAGATGGAGGAGAATGAAACAATTGCTTCATTCATAGCAAGGATTAAGGATCTAAAAACCAAATTATCAGACATTGGTCATACAATGGATGATACAGATCTTGTCACCATTATAATGAATGGTGTCACTGATGATTATCAAATGTTCATCAATGGGATAAATGCCAGAGAAAAGATCCCACATTTTGAAGAGCTGATAGGTATACTGATGCAAGAAGAAGAGAGGAGACCAACTTTGAAGCCCCAGAGTGTCGATCTTGCATTGATGGCAAGGAAAAACTTCTACAAAGGGAAAGGAGGTCCACAAAAGCAAAATGGAGCAAGTTCACAGAAACGGCCAAATCTGACCCAAGGTATGCATCCGAATAAAAAATACTCTGAAACTAAATGTTTTTATTGCGGAAAATTAGGTCATATTGCCAGGGAGTGTAGGAAAAAGAAATATCATGAAGAACAGTAGAAGCCAAAAAGACATGCAGGTCATCTCGTGAATGGTGATCAGGTGCAGAATTTAATATTGTTCATGGCAGATCATGATGAAAATGTTGATGCAGACATATGGTATGTAGATTCAGGAGCATCAACACGCATGATAGGGAATAAGCACTGGCTGAAGGATTTTAAAGAGATCAATGAAGGCACACAAATTTACCTAGGTGATGACAGAAGTCATCAAATCAAAGGACGTGGGAAAGTTTTTGTTATTCTACCTAATGGTAATATCAAACAAATTTATAATGTGATGTATGTGCCTGGCATAACAAAGAACTTGATCTTTGTATCTATGATTACAAATCAAAATTTGAAAGTTGAATTTTTAAAATCTAATTGCTACATTAAAGGTCTGCGAGATGGCATGAAGACAATTGCTATAGGGATCTGAACAGGAGGTCTGTACAAGTTGGATGTGAGACCTGCACCGGTTCAAGCATTGACAACAGTGAGCTTGACTACATAAGAGCTTTGGCATTAGAGATTCAACCACATCAACTACAATTATTTGATGTTATTACAAAAGAAGGAAATGTTAAGAGGTATTCCTATGCTAAAACAAGTACATAATGATTGTGATGCCTGTACTTTAGGAAAAATGCATAGAGAAGAATTCCTTGTTAGAGTAGAAAATAAACAAAGGGATATATTGGAGTTAGTGCACACAGACCTTTGTGGTCCTATGCAGACAAAATCACTAGGAGGTGCACTGTATTTCTTACTGTTTATTAATGACTGTACGAAGTTTCCTTGGGTGTATTTCTTAAGTAAGAAGAGTCATACATTCAAATAATTTAAGCAGTTTAAAAATATGATTGAAAGACAAATAGGGAAACAGATAAAAATTCTTCGTTCTAATCAAAGGGGAGAATACAAGAAAGATGAGCTTATCAGATATTGTAAATATCATGGAATTTTGCAGCGGTTCACAGTACCCCATATTCCACAGCAGAATGGAGTGACAGAAAGAAAGAACAGAACTCTGGTGGAATGTGCTAGAAGTACGCTGAAAGGTAAGAATCTTTCGAATGGTTTTTGGGCTGAAATAGTGAATACTGCAGTTTATTTGAGAAATAGGAGTCCTACAAAAGTCTTGAGTCTAAAACTCCTTTTGAAGCATTATATGGATATAAGCCTCTAGTAAAAAACTTAAGAATATTTGGATGTAAAGAATTTGCCCACATACAAAAGGAAGATAGAAGAAAATTAGACTCAAAAGCCATTATATGTACTTTTATAAGGTATTGTTCGTCATATAAAGCATACAGATTATTTAATCCCTTTACTCACAAGATCTTTGTTAGTAGAGATATTAAATTCCATGAGTAGGATAATGAAGAACCTGATGAGCACTATGATGGATGGGACATTCTGTACTTTGAGGAAGAAGAACAAGAGAACAATCAAGGTCAACAACAAACTAAGGCAAAGGATGAATAACAACAGCAACAACAGCATCAACAACAACAGTAGCAGTAGCAGCAGAAAGAAAAAGTAAATGATGATCAAATAAGGTTTGAAACCACCACCCCATCACTAAGGAGATCAGGTAGGAAAGCTCAAATGCCTGCAAGATATAAGGAAAATGCTTGTATAACTAGTATGATGAATGTGGTTGAACCGTCTAGTTATGAAGAAGCAAATGAAAGTAGTGAATGGAAAACAACCATGGAATAGGAATATGATTCAATAATTAGAAATATTACTTGGGAATTGGTAGAACTTCCTAGAGGAAAACAGACCATAGGTTGTAAATGGTTATATAAACAAAAAATTAATGTAGATGGAACTATGGAAAAATTGAAAGCTAGGTTGGTTGCAAAGGGGTACACACAAAAAGAAGGGATATATTATGAAGAAACCTTTTCCCCTCTAGCTAAATTGAACACTATCAGAATGTTAATAGCTTTAGCTACTAAGAAACATTAGATGATGCACCAATTAGATTTAAAATTTTCATTTTTGAATGGAGAACTAAAAGAAGAGGTTTATCTAGAGTAACCGGAAGGGTTTGTCTAGAAAGGAAAAGAATATTTAGTTTGTAGATTGAAGAAAGCACTTTATGGACTAAAACATGCTCCCAGGTCATGGTATGAGAAAATTGATTCATTTTTTCTACATGCTGGCTACAATAGGAGTAAGAATGACCCTAATCTTTACACCATGAAAGATGAACAAGGGTGCGTAGTGCTGATTTCATTATATGTAGATGATTTGATAATTACAGGTGATGTTATATATCTACTTGATGAAATCAAGTAACAGATGTCACAGAGGTTTGAGATAAAGCATCTCGGTGAACTCAGATACTGTTTAGGTCTTGACATCTGGAGAGATTCAGGTCTAACATTTCTGTCTCAAGCAAAGTATGTCAAAAGCCTGTTAGAAAAGTTTAGAATGGATCATTGTAAGCCAACACCAGTACCATTGCAACAAAACATCAAATTGCGGTGTGAGGATGGCTCAAAAGTGGCGAATGCAACACTTTTCAGACAACTGGTTGGGAGTCTAATCTACCTAATCACCACTAGACCTGATTTGGCTTATGCAGTTAGAGTGTTAAGCCAATTTATGTCTAAGCCACTCGAAAGCCTTTGGAATGCAGCGAAGAGTGTTTTAAGGTATCTACAAGGTACTGTAGATTATGGAATTATTTACACTGACTCTTTTGGTGTTAGATTGGTAGGATTTGAAGATTTAGATTGGGCAGGAAATGTAGATGATCACAGATCTATAACAGGTTATGCATTCAGTCTTGGATACGGGGTGATCACATGGAGCAGCAAGAAGCAGAACACAGTCTCCTTGTCTTCAATAGAAGCAGAGTATCAAGCCATGTGTGCAGCAACGTGTGAGGTGGTTTGGTTGCGTAGAATTCTCTAGGATGTTGGGGAAGAACATATAGTGACAACAACAATAAGATGCGATAATCAAAGTTCAATCAAGCTGGCCAACAATCCGGTGTTTCACAAAAACACTAAACATATTGATACTTAATTCCACTTTGTCAGGGAGAAAGTGCAATCCAAAGAAATTCATCTGGAATATTGTAATACATGTGATAATGTTGTGGAAATTTTCACCAAGCCTCTTGGAAAGGTTAAGTTTCAAATGTTTAGGGAGATGTTAGGCATATATGTGAACCCATTCTCCATTAAGGGGGAGTGTTGAAGATAATGGAGAATATCCTAGAATAGGTAGAGTTGGTTCACGTAACCTCAGGATAGGAATTAGTTTCTATTACTTAGAATGTTGTTCTAACTTCCCTAAAACCATGTTTTCTATTTAATGTGTAATTTGGATGAACACTGTAGAGCATTCTGTAGAGCCAGACTCTCCTAGTTCAAACTCTTTTTCGTAGAGCTGACCAGTGGGTTTTATTTTTATTAATACAAGCATTACCATTTTTATCATGAAGGAGGGTTCATAACACCAATAGTTACATTTAACAGAGAACTTAACATGTTCTTTGTAACTTGTTTGTATATCATAAACACATTTTTATCTGGCATATTGATATGCCTCCTAGCGCTTTCTACATATAGTTCAACCCTATGATTCGATTACTCTACCATATAACTGATTCTATTTGTCATACCCACAAATTGAATTGTGGGATTTGTTATCAAAACAAACTTATTTGTCAGGGGTTGTCATAGATTATTTGCCTGGGATGTCATCAACGATTATGTCAGTAGAGATTGTTCTAACAAGCATCAAGTGGAAATGTTCAACATAGATTTGAACGACTTTTTTAGTTCGATTCTGCAGGTCGTAGTCGTTTCCGCACATTGTTATCGATATACCAAGGGCAAATCTTGTCATAATTCTTTTAATCATATAGACCTTCGATTTTTCAATAATGAGAGTATTGGTTAAAATCTCACTTTTCTTAGTATTTGTTTGTTTTGTAGGATTTGGTTCAGTTGTCACGGAGAGAAATGGAATCAGAATGCAATGGGATTTGTCCTATGGAAAGAAGGATATAATCCCAATCGTCACTGTGTCATATCTGACCAAGAAAAGCGATGAGGAAACAACAAAGTTATGAAATGTTTCTCTTTGATAGATCGAAGCTCAGGTTCAGAGATCACCATTGTCCTTGCAAGAAAATAGCTTCCATATCAACCATTTTTAGAATGTAAATCCAAAATTGATCTTGAATTTTAGATTCTTTGTTAATTTAAAATTTTGTATCCAAGGGATATCGATGTGGAATCTAAATGGGAAATATCTCTGTATAAAAGACTCAGGGTTTCTTTGAAAATGGGAATGGGGTTCTATAGGAGAGATAGCGCATACACCATAGGTGATAGGAGTTATGGATATGTTTAGTAATGTCATTGTGACCGTGGATATATTTTATATTTTTGGAAGTGTTAGACTTGATTTGGTTTTATTCGATTAGTCAAAACTTATATCATTTGTTCTCTTCCCATGCTCACTCTATGTATCTTATATAATTGTTGTGTGATTTGATTCTGTAAGCAAACGAAAAAATCTATTTGCATTTCCTTTTTCCTCTATTAATTCAATTTTGTTTCAATTCGATCACTTCTGCTTGAGTGACTTGTCTCCTAAGGCTAATTATTATTTTGGGATCGATTTAGCTTAGATTTTTGTGGTTTTATTCCACGAGTTTACACTGTAGTTGATGTTACTTTTATTGATATATATCCCTTGTTCCTAAATCATTTTATTTCCTATTTTTTGTTATTTATTTATTGGTTTTATTTATAAATGAATAGCAATTTCTTTTTTGATATTTTGAAAATTTTGGATCCATTTCTTCCCTTTATTCTGGCATAAAATTATGTGTAAATTTATATATTTAAGTTGTATTCTTAATGTGCATTATCATAAATCACAGTGTTTGATCTATGTTAATTTGGGAGAGTTGAAATTTGCTCTTACGTAGCTTTATATCTTTTATTTATAATGTAGTAAGGATTATTTTCTATTAGTTTAATTCATAGTTGCACTTATGAATTAAAAGATAGTTTGTATTTTCATTCTAGAATCAGTAACTTGTTTATATTTGAACATTCAATCTATATATACACATATCCATTGTTTTGTATCATTGCTAGTTACTTTGCTTTCTAGCTTTTATCCTTTGTGTATATAATATGTATATGTTGCCATGCTAACTTGTATCATATTGTAAACAATTGTTTAACTCGTAGAATAAGTACACTAACATAAGTATATGATAACTTTGACTATAGGATAAAATGGGATAGGATTAACCATTTCCTTTTCCCTTTTGTGAGAGGAAGAGGCTAAAGGCCAATAGAGCCTATAAACCTATCGAGAATGGCCACACCAAACAACTAGCGCTATTAAAGAGCTTTAGTCAGCTAGTTTCTCCTTGTTGACTAGGGTGCATAAAACTAGTGTCAACAAGCATACCACTTGGCCATCCCGCATTAAGAGTCATCCAAGTCCTTCCTTCTAGGAATTTGGTCACACTAGAAAGTCTTTGTTTGGGTCTATTATTCTAAGAACTAGTGCATGAGCTAACAAATACTTTAGCTACTCAAAGCTTAAAGTACATTCCATTGTCCATTTATGTTTTTGCCCTTTCTTTTGAAATATTGTGATTGGATAACCAATCTTGGAGAAATTTTTAATAAATCTCCTATAGTAACTTGCAGGCCCCATGCATGATCTGACCTCAGTTGCATTTCTTGGTGTTGGTCATTCTATAATTTCTTTAATATTTTATGGATCAACTTCCACACTTTCCTTTGAAATAACATGTGCCAAACACTGAATTTGAGACTTGAAGAACTCACACTAGTTGAGCTTCGTATATATCTTGTGCTCCCTCAACAGTTGTAATACCACAACTAATTGTCCTTTATGCTCCTTAGTTTTTGAGTAAGCCAATATGTCATCAACAAACACCAACAAAAACTTGTCCAAATATGGACTCAATACATTTTTCATTAGATTTATGAAAGTATCTGTTGCGTTAGTAATACCAATAGGCACAACCACAATTTCATAATGCCCATACCTTGTCTTGAACATTTGCTTATAAATGTTCTAGTCCTTCATGTGCACATGGTGATACCGAGACCTCAAATCAATATTTGAAAATAGTGTTGCTCCCCATAATTGATCAAACAAATCATAAATTTGTGGAAAGGGGTACCTATTCTTGATAGTGAGTTTGTTAAGCTACCTGTAGTCTATGCATAGTCCGAGCATGCCATCCTTCTTCTTCATAAATAATACCAGTGCTCTTCACGAAAACACACTCGACCTTATATATCCTTTGTCTACCATTTCTTTGAGTTTTATCTTTAGCTCCATCAATTCTAGAAGTTCATTCAATTGAGAACGTTAGATGCATGTGTTGTCCAAGGCAATAATTCTATGGAGAGGTCAACTCCTCTATGCGGTGGTAGTCCTAGGATATCCTCAAGGAAAATTATCCTTGAACAACTTTAGAACTTGGTGTTCCACCAAGTTGTTGCCACTATTAATCTCATAACTACTGGTTATTTTCACAATAAACATCTTGCATCCCTTTTGGCCACTCCTTTTGGCTTGAATCACTATTATTAGTTGAACTGATATCAACTTTGACATTCCTTGTAGTACAATTCTTTCATTGGTCTCATTAAGGCATTCAATTGATTTTTCAAAATAGTGAACTTTGGTCCTATGAAGGGCTAGTCAATCCATCCCTAACAATGCGACATATGCATCTAGTGAAAATAAATTGAAATTAGTAGTTGTAGGCATGTTTCTCAACTCAAATGGGCATGATTTGACTATGTGCTCCACTCGCCTCCTTGTCCCTATCGCTAATTGAACTAGCCAATATTCTTAGTGCATTTCCTAGTTCAAAGCAAATTTTTCGACAACTGTTGGACTGATATAACTAAAATTCAACCCTAGTGGTAAACTTTCTTATTTTCCATTGCAACATAGATTCTAGGTCTATTCTAAGACATGTCCCGAACTATCTTAGCTTACTATGCGCTATAAAAAATTGGGACAACCTCCTTGCATTGGGGATAACTTATTTGTAAATTTTCTCCTCTACACTCCCTATAACCATGAGTCTACTCTAGGGCCCATTCAATTCTTATCTGACAACTTTAGAGGAGTGGTCATGATCAACAGTAGTGATGGGCCTTACACTTCTACCTTGCTAGTGATCCACAACTTTTTCCCCTTTCCTTTATACATGTGATGTCCCTTGAGTTTCCAGCTGGCTTTCAAAATAAAATATATATTAATCTTTGGCTTCTCATCCCTGAGGTAGGGTATATACCTAAAAAATTCCAATAGTTTAGTTGTATGCTCATCAGATGACAATTTTCCCATATTGAGTTCATAAAAATCCTTGGCCTTACTATCATAGTACCCTTTAGACATGAACTTCTTTTAGAAGTATCCCTCAAATCTCTTCCAGGACAACTCTTCTCCTTGAATGTTCTTGATATTCTTTAGGTATTCCCATTGGATACCAACTTTTGCCCTTAGGGTGAAGGTGGCTACCCTTGTTTTCATATTTTCAAATTAGTTATTAACCTTGAAAAAATTCTTCATCCCTAACATCCATACCTCTTCTTCTTCAACCTTCTTCACCTCTTCATCAAATGTAGGAGGCTTTTCCTTCTTAAATTATTCCAGCATGAAGTATTTCCCTCTCTTCCTTGTCGATGGTGTAATAGATCTAACCTACAAATATATGAAAATAATGCAAGTACGCTCATAAATAACAAAATAGAAATAGATAAACTTCAGTTCTTTATTAATATCAAACCCTTGAGGTAGGGTAACACCATACAATCACTCCTTAAGGAAGGAGAACACTCCACAAGCCATATGCTTTCCAATACAGTAATCCTTGACACATATATCAATGGGGAGTCTCTACCCTCTATATAGGCTTTATACATACAATACCAAGGGTCATTACCATGGATCTATCAATACCATATATCTAATATAATGGGCTTAATAAATTATTCCTAACTACTTGTGGTCCCTTACATGATGCGGCTTAACCACTTTATTTATTAACTATGACCCATTTATTTATTATCCTTACATATCATTATTACCTTGGGTACCTCCCTCTGTACCCCATAATATCCCATAATATCCCCCCTAGGTATACTACATTCCACCACCTTAAACATGTTTCATCCCCGAAACATAAGAAGAACACAAATAATACGATCTACTCAAAAGAGTAGTCCACTGGTACCATGCACGTGCATCTATACATCCTAGAGAAAGGCGAACCCTTGATCTAGCTGGTGCTTCTCTCACTTGAGATGGAAGTTAATCTTGGTGGTTCCTCTGTGTTGATGTGATGTGGGTGGATCGTCATACCTCTCTATTTTTCATGTAGGGGTTGCTGTCCTTGTTGCTAATTCGTTATCATCTTTTTGGTTGTTTTCTTGTTGGGCGATGTGGGTGGTGATATGCTGAAGTTTTGACCAATGGTGTATCTTTCTTTAATTCACCACATAATGGATCCTAATTGGTATCTAGTGCATGTTGTGGCACATGCGGTGGTTGCTTATCTTCGAGTAGTACTTCAACCATCGACTCCTCATCTAATGTGTCAGTACCTACAACATTTTCTGCTTTAGCCTCCTTGGACTTTACCTGTTTATTGATGGAAATATTATGTAATGTAATTTTCTTCTTTTTATACCATAGCTTTAGGAATTTCTTCTGCACATTAATATTGATAGTACCAACCGATTCCATCGAAGGGTATCCCAAAACAACATCCATATTAGCCATATCTGAAGCATAAAAATCAGGATGTAATACATACTTGTCCATAGAAATCTTCAAATATTTATAAACATGAACATCCTCATTATCAACCTGTGTGTTTTCAATGTGTTTTGCTGGAACTTGCAATTTTTTTGCCAAATTAACATTGATAAAATTATGCTTGCAACTAGGATTTATAGACACAATTATCTTCTCCTTCTGAACACATCAATGAACTTCTAATAAGGAGAAACCATCAAAAAATAACCCCTTATGTGTCTCATTCTCCTATTTTCTAGCATGAGATCATTTTTCTAAAAGAACTTCTTCTATTTTTTCATGGGGAAGTCGCCACACTGAATCGTCAAGTGAGTACAACCATTTAGCAGCCTCATCTTTTATATTGAATAGTCGGCAACTTGTCCAAAATTGCTTGGATTGAGACTTGTGATATTTTATAAATTCTTCAATAGTGGGACCATTATCACGACCTGTAAAATTCATCTGAGTAGAAGCCATGAAGTAGAATGAGGGTTTTGAAAAAGAATTACCTACTTTATGCAGCAAATTTAAAATGGCCACAACTTTGTCAATATGGTTCAGAATCCTTATTATAGCTTGTTTTCTCAAATGGAACGACCATTTTGGATCTTCCCATGTGATAGAAATTTCTATCCAGACATTTTGGAAATTTAGATTTGCTCTGCAACTATTCCACCGCAAAAAAATTCTGAAAAAATAGTTGATTTTAAATCAAAGATATCTCCCTCATCTGAACTCCGATTCGACTGATTTTTTCTTCAAATTGGGTTATTTTTCAGGAGGATATCAGATATGCAATTATTTTCTCAAATTCCCCACAAAAATTGCAAAAATTGATTGAAGATCCGCCATCCACGAATTGTCATCAGAAATATTTATGCAACAGAGCTGATTTTTAAATCAGCAATATATCCCTCATCGGACTTCGATTTGGCCAATTGTATTTCTGAATTTGGGTATTTTTTCACAAAGAGTCCATATCTGCAACTTTGTTTCTACAAATTTTGCCCCAGAAGTTTCAGATATGATCTGCAAACTTGTCGCCCCAAAACAAACCAAATTATAGATAATAAATATATATATATATATTATAGTATATATATATATATATATATATAATTATATATATATATATATATATTATATATATATCCACTTTGCCCAAGAAAGTGCTCTGATACCACTTGTAATAGGTCTGACCCAAAAATATATGAAAATAATGCAAATACGCCCAGAAATAGCAAAAGAGAAATAGATAAACCTTAGTCCTTTATTACTATCAAACCCTTGAGGTAGGGTAACACCATACAATCACTCATTAAGGAAGGAGAACACTCCAGAAGCCATATGCTTTCCAATACAATAATCCTTGACACACATATCAATGGGGAGTCTCTAGCCTCTATATAGACTTCATACATACCATATCATGGGTCATTACCGTGGATCTCTCAATACCATATATCTAATACAATGGGCTTATCACATTATTCCTAACTACTTGTGGTCCCTTACATGATGCAACTTAACCACTTTATTTATCAACTATGGACCTTTTATTTATTATCCTTAGATCTCATTATTATCCTTTGTACCCCTTAATATCCCATAATGTACCCCATATTGAGTTCATAAAAATCCTTGGCCTTATTGTCATAGTACCCTTTAGACAGAGACTTCTTTCAGAAGTATCGCTCAAATCTCTTCCAGGACAACTCTTCTCCTTAAATGTTCTTAAAATTCTTTAGGTATTCCCACTGGATATCAACTTTCACCCTTAGGATGAAGGTGGATACCCTTGTTTTCATATTTTCAAATTAGTTATTAACCCTGAAAAAACTCTTCATCCCTAACATCCATACCTCTGCTCCTTCAAACTTCTTCACCTCTTCATCAAATGTAGGAGGCTTTTCCTTCTTAAATTCTTCTAGCATGAAGTATTTCCCTTTCCTTCTTTGTCGATGGTGTATTTTTTTTTATAGCACTACGTAGTTATTTGGGGAATATTATTGTCCTTTATGGGGTACTCAGAGGAGTTCCACCCCTCATGATGTATTCACTTCCTTGTTTGTGCCTTTTCTTGGATCTTTTTCCTTTTGCGTGATCAATCCTCATACCTTTCCTTCCTTTCCCTAAATAAATTTGCTTGAACTTGTAGCTATATCCTAGATCATGTTGCTTATATCTTTGTAAATCTGATAAGCTTCGCAGTAGGAACACATTTACTTCATCCCATTGCTCTTAAGCTTTAACAATATTCTTATTGTCAGCCTTACAACTTCTTAGCTTTTCCTTCAAACTTCTAAGTGTATCCATCTAGTCAGGAGATCCTACCTCTCCTCTCTTCTTAACTAATTCTTCCTCATGCACATGTTTTGACCTATCAGTGCTATACTATGCCATCTCATTGTTTATTCATTTTGTTCTTGTGTTATTCCTTTTGTGTCTTTCTATCTTGTAACATCAAATTCCAAGTCAGTACATCTATCATAACAATAATGAAATTAATATGAAATCCATGGTTCAAATTTTATAAACATCAGATAACAACATTCATGATCAGAGACTACACTCTATAATAGATCCTAAAACATCATCATACCAGGCAAAAGCCCATAGCTGTTCTCCATAGGTCCAGTTTTGATCTATTTTCTCAAATAACAATTTGTAATACCTATATCCACCACATTTACCATACTAAGTGCAAAAGAAGGCATTAATATCACTAATAAAACTTCAAAATCCTGTTATGGAAATGGGGTCTTAAAATTTCATCAATTTTCAGACTCCTTGAGACTAAAAATTAAGGCTATTGTTGCGTCTGAATCAATGACACCTTTCCAACGATATAAAATTTATCGAAAATTGACTCATGAATCAAAGGTATAGTCATTTGAAGTTGAGCCACTAAACTCCCGCCACATCAGTGTTATGATTCCATGTGGCACCCATGTGGTATCCCTCCACACCCTCATGGGAGGTCTGTGTCATCCTTCTTTTCTCATGTGTTCATAACCATTCCTAAGTGGTATTTCATCCTCACCAATTCTTGCTACCTATCGGTCCACCCCACTTAACCTTGCAATCAACATTTTTCTCCTTATATTCATTCTCAACTTTGGCCACTCCTTTTCCTTAGCAAAAAGTGAAAAATCACAAAACGTTAAGTCCGTGGTGATATGGGAAATTTACATCAACTCATAAGTGGGGTTTCTCGTCTCTCAACCCTCACCCCCTCATTAACCTTGGCCTACTGCCAACCACCTTCCCATTGTTTGATGGTGATATAAACTTGTTCACATTAATTAATGGAAGAGATTTCCATCTCGGTCGGCATTAATCTCAACCCACATCTTATCATGCTTCGCCACAATCCTCCCAAGGTTTTGAGACCCCAAGGGCCGAGATGACATCATCACAACACCATTCCCTCCAAGTGGACTCTTTCGAGAGCACCACATGTCAGTGAATATTTGGCCCTCTCGACTGTTTGATATGGCCTATTCTAGCTACAACATAGCACACCATTATGGCACCATGTTAGCCTATAATCATGCCACCTTCCCACCTCACTTGGATCCCACTGTTCTTGACCCTTAGTAACAAAACCATAATTTCACATTATAATGATTTGGCCCTAATTCAAGGGATTAGTTTAGTGCTCAAAAATCAAAGTGTGTGACAAAGATCAAAACATGTACCATAGCATGGATCTTGGCTATCTGAATCCAACGCAACTCGTTTCACTTAAAAAAAATATTGTGTGCTTCCGATATCGTTTTTTGACTAATTTGTCAAGTAACTAAACTTTTTGTAATATGGATTGCAGGTACGCCCAGTCAGTAGTCTGTACATAGACTAGGAAGGTGACTGGGAATTTTACTATTTTTTTAAATGTTTTTATGAGCCAATGGTAGGCTGTCACTTAGCCTCTCCACGTTGGTCGAATTTTCTTGAGTTTTGATTGGTTGTGCATTCATTGAGGTGGTCCAATGGTGGAGAGCCATGTGGGCCAATGGTTGATTGCCATGTGGCCTCCTAAATGTATTGTATCATTTTGTTTGTGGGTTGAATGAGCCTAATGGGATTTGAATGGGTGACCTCTGGGGTGGCAGCACAGTGCTCCACCACTACGCCACCGATGTTCCTTGTAAACTAACCATTGCGCCACCAGTGCTCCTTGTAAACTATGGGTGCATGCATACATTTAAGGTTTATGTGGAACACATATGGGGGAAGGGGCCAAGGATAATCCCTAGCCCATGGCCACACCCCACACCATAGGACCATGGTGGAGGGAGCCAAGGGTTAGGGCTTAACCCCATCCCACAGTGTCTGTGCCATCGTATACACCCACATAAACCACCAACACTAACAGTTGAAGCTTGGAGTAGAGGGGACCAACCTTGGGCAGTACGTGACCCATATAACCATAGGTCAGAGTAGGCAGGGAGAATTTTGGATGGGGGCGTAGCACAGGGCCTATCCCTCAATCATTTAGCGCTTGATAAGACTATAGGTAGAGTATGCAGTGGTTCATCTTCTAGGGTGCAAAGCGGGGGCTAACCCCAAGGCCACATGGCCACATATAACCACAACCCAATCCTTAAGTTCAGGTGTGGGTTTCAAGTGCCAAGCTTTAGGTTTTATGGCGCACCCAATGACCAACTCTAGTTCTGTTGGGGGCTCAGCCGACAAGGGCGGGAAATTAGCCCCAACCCTTGGGCACGTGGCCCCCATATGACAAATTTTTTTAGAATTTGGGGTTTAGTGGACAAGTTAATTGTCCGATAATTTCTCCCATCTGTCGAGATTGTAGGCCATGTTTGCTTTGTGTTACACAGTATTTTGTCATTGACCCCACATTCCCTGATCTCGGACACTGTCGGTCTGTGTTATTGACGTCTGCTTTGTGTCATGTTGCAAAATATGTGTCAGTGTCTTCCTTGTCAGATGAGGAAGAATACCTCAATTCATTACTCCTAGAGTAGACCCTTTTTAACTTCTGTTTTTGGGTCGTCGCGGGTCATCAGCTGTTCCACCCGTGAAGATTGCCAAGTTTGAAATAAGCCTAGCAACGACATCGCTCTATCTCTGTGTTTCACTTGCGACGAGATACTTTTGGTGAGTTTTTTTTTTTTTTTAAATTGTCAATGAGCGGTCGTAGGGTTGGTTGTTGGATCAGATGAGCTTGGCTCTCTCCCTTGGGAGGGTTGTTCCACCTTTTGTGCAACCTCCCAAAGAGATAAGCTCTTTCTCCCATCTCTCATGGAATCTCTTCCTCTCATAAACTTCTCCTTCATGGCTGAGATCTGCTAGTTCAAGTAGTAGTAGTGGCAAGTGGAAGTTGAAGTTAGAGAGTAGAGTTTGGAAGTAGCCTCCTATGTAACATAGCCTAGGATGGTTTTGTGTGGATTTGGCTTAATTGTATGAGTGTTCTAGCATCATAATTTTACCTTCTGGGTAGGAGAGGGAGTTATTCATCCTCTTGGGAGACACTTCACGAGTGAATTCTTGTAGAGACATGCTGACAAGACCCTTCAAGGAGACCTACAACATCAAGGCATGGTTGTAAGTTTTACTTCAGTTCGTATTAATAAAAATATCTTATGTCAAATTGCATATTGATAGCTTGAAGTTCCTTGACCCTTTAAGTAGATTTTTTTTGTCATATTCTATTATGTTCATTGTTGTTCTCTGTATGTTGTTCTAGGTACAAAAGTGATTAGAAGAAGAGCTAGAGCAGCACAACGAGAACTTCATCAAACTAGGATTTGAAGGTAGGCCTTCATGACATTAACTAACTAAGGGAATTTGATTTGATATTGTTTTTGATGTGACTAGGCCCACACTAGGGCTAGAGGGGTTGCCTTTGTCCACAGAGGGAACTTGCTTGCATGACAGTTTGGGGCACTCGAGCCAAGTTTGGGCCAGATTAGCGGAGGGTTAGCTATGGAAATTAGGAAAAACTTGTAATATGCATAACTTCTATAGCTTTTGGTCAAATGAGGTGCAGAAAGAACCCAGATGGGGGTTTTTGATAGTTCTGGATCCATTGGAGACACAAATTTGAGCACTTAATGAAAGAAGCCTTGCATTGGAAGATTGACTAGGAGATGTAGCCCAGGAGAGGGGTGAACTCCTTTATCATGATTGTTGTTATGTGTTTATGATATGGAATTTTGTCTCTGTTTTAGTTGTTAACTAAGTTTAAAAATCATTTGTTTATGTGTTCTGTAACTTGATCCATTACCCAAAATATATAAAATTTTCACATGAAATTTGTTCATCACCTTCAAGTTTCATAAACAATTCATTTTGGTATAAGAGCATCGGGTTATTATGAAGGTTTGATTTTTTTTGCAAGTGTTTTTATGATGCTTACAAGGTTGAAGCTTAAAATAAGAGAAGGGGAACTTTTGGAGCCAAGATCTCAAATTTTTTCAAGGAGAACAAACACACCTCAAGCTTCAATAGTCATGGCACATGAAGAAGGTCCTGAAGGGATGTTTGAAGATGAAATAACTTTCAAAAAATATTTATTTGAGATGTCTGGAATGGTAAAGGTTCTTTATGAAGAGAGTAATTCAAGGTTGTATGGAGAGAGCTCAAAACCTCCAAAAGGAGATGGAGGAAAAGGAGAGAAGCCTCCAAAAGGGAATGGAGGGAACGGTGACAAACCACCACCTTCACCTCCATCTTCATCCTCATATTCATCCTTATCTTCTTGTACTTCTTCAAACCTTTCACAAACACCTCCAAATTCTGGAAAAGGACATGGTAAAACTCCTTTGTTAAATCTTTATATAAATTTTTAATTGTCTATGTATGATGGAGAGGTAAATTCTAAGAAATTATATAATTGGATTCATCAGATTGAAGTGTATTGCAAGATACAAAGAATCAAGGATGATGAGACCAAAATTTAGCTTGCTTCTCTTAGGTTGGAAGATGCATCACTAATTTTGTGGAAAGCCAAAAATCAAGAGGACATGAAGAAGCATGGTAAGGTTTTGTCCTCTTGGAATGATTTTGTTGTTGCAATAATAAGGTAGTTTTATACATTAGCATACATGCAAAAAACTATCATGAATTAACAAAACTTTAGGCAAGATAAGGGGAAAAATGTGCAAAGTTATACTCAAGAATTTAGGAAAAGGGCTTTGATTTTGGGTATATATTTTTCCTCTCAAGATACTTTGCTAAAATACATTGGAGGATTACATAGTTATTTGAGACATACCATTCTCATGTTTAACCCTACAAAACTAGATGAAGTTTGTGTACAAGCAACTCATTTAGAAGCAAGAGGGAAAAATGTTTCTAAAGAAACTAGTGAGAAGTCATTCAAGTTTGGAGAAAAAGGAAAAGAGAAGTTTAAAGGAAAGGATAAAAAAAATGCTTCAATCGAGAAAGAAGGAGAAAAACTCACATGTAAACACTATTCTAAAGAAGGCCATGATGAAGACCACTGTTGGAAAATTCATCTTGAGATGAGACCCAAAAAGTTAAAAAACAAGGAGAAAGAAAATATTGTTGCAACTACACAACAAGATCTAAGATCTGATTCTAGAGATGAAATAAAAATCATAGCCATGGGATTGAAAGATAAGGATTCAATTGCAAGTACTATTTATTCTAGCAAACCCATTGAAACTCAAAATGAAAGATAAATAATAGAGTTGTTCCATATTAGAATCATCAAAAAACATAACAAGGTAGATACTTTGTTTGATAGTGGTTCACAAGAAAACGTCATTTCAGAAGGCGTTGTCAAAGAACTAAATTTGGAAACCATTCGCCATCCTAAACCTTATCCTTTGGGTTGGGTATCTAACAATTCCAAATTTCAGGTGACAAAAAATGCATGCTTAGATTTGTCATCACTACAAATTTTATTAATGAGGTAGAACTTGATGTGGTACCACTTGGAATTTGTGGGAATATTTGTGGAAGCCCATACTTATATGACAGGAAAGCCATGTTTCATCACCATGAGAGCAACTATCACTTGTTAAAATATGGGATTGAGTACATTGCTTGTCAAAATTTTACATTGTTGATGATTAAACATAAAGATGTTGATGAATCTTAAGCATTTCAAGGATATGAATCAAGTTTGAAATCATATTACATTTAGGTTTCTAATCCATGTGATAAGATGTTTCAGGAATCTATTGTGTTGCCTGTTAAAATAGGAAAACAATATGAAGTTCATTTGCAACAGAATGATTCACTTTTGAACATTGGTTTGAACAAGATGTCATTGTTAAAGAGTGCAAGGATAAAAAAGAATATGCAAAAGCTTTTTGACTAAGAGGTAATTAGTTCTAAAATATATTTTTGTGGGTTTCATAATGTTTTGGCCTTGAAGAGGGATGGTGCATGGCAATAGCGATCAAATTTAGTAAAGAGTCAAGCCAAGTGCAAGGCTAGACATGCTAAGCATCGTTATGAATATAGTGGTCAAGGTGAAGTGCAATTGAGATTGAATAAGCCTTATTTGATTGAAGATCAAGGAGGGAATGTTAAAATTCCTTCAAGCATAGTTTTATGTTCTGAATATCTTGAAAAATTGTAGCAAGATATTATCTTTGACAAAAGGATAAAGACTTAAAAAGTGAAGTACCTTCATGAGGAGCTCAAAGTGACAAAAAAAAACAAAACCAAAAGGGTTCAAATTGGAAGGGTGAGGGAATTGCACCTTCATCTGGTTTTTGACTAAAAATGAGCTCTTGGAGGTCCAAAAGCTTCCAATGGGGAGGAATGATCTAAGGGATTAGTTTAGTGCTAAAATAAAGGTGTGCAACAGAGTTTGAAATTTATTCCATTGTGTATGTCTCAGTGATATGAATCTAACACAACTCGTTTCACTCAAAACCCATATCGTATGCTCCTGATATCGCGTTCTGACCGATTTGCCAAATAACTATTTTTTTTGTAATATGGGTTGTAGGTACACCTAGTTAGTAGTTTGTATGCTGAATAGGCAGGTAACTGGGAATTTGACTTTGTTTTTTGGGTTTTTATGGGCCAGTGGTAGGTTTCCACTTGGCCTCTCTAGGTTAGTCAAATTTTCTTGAGTTTTGATTGGCTGTGGGTTCGTTGAGGTGGTCCAATGTTGGAGAACCAAGTTGGCCAAAGGCTAACTGCCATGTGGGCTCCCAAATTTATTTTAAAATTTTGTTTGTCGGTCAAAAGGGCCTGGTGGGATTTGAACCACGTCCTTCTTCATTCCAGGCCAATAACAATATTTCTTAATGGATGTTACCATATTTTGATTTCCTGGGTAACATGAGTATGGTTTTTTTTTAAGTTCATTTAGTATGAGATAAATTAAATTGTTTCCACAAGGGATGTATATGCAGCCTTTAAATTGTAACTTCCTATCCCTTGAGAGGGAGAAATTTTTATTTCTCTTGCCTTTTGGCTCTTGTTGCAACTATTCTTTTAATCATTGATATTTAATATCTTGTTGCCCTACTATTTTAATTCTCTCTTGGAGATCAGTCCCATAGGAACTTATGGCTACTATATGGCATAATTGCAACCTCCTGTTATGTGCATCAACAACTATATTATCCTTGCCTTTAATATATTTTATCTCAAATTCAAATTCACTAGTTGTGGAAAGCCATCTAGACTTACTTGCATTTAACTTTGGTTGGTTAAATAAATATTTTAGGCCCCCATGGTTTGTCATCAAAGCGAATTTCCTTCCAAGGAGATAATGTCCCCACATCCTCAATGCATGAATGATCATTGCTAGCTTTAGATCATGAGTCACATAATTTTCTTTGTGCTCATTTAACTTCCTTGACACATATAATATCACTTGGTCATCCAAGATCAAGCCTCCTCCAAATACTTCTTTGTAGGAAGATGTGGACATTACAAAGTCTTTATCTGGGTCTATAATTTTGAGCACTAGTGCATGAGCTAACAAATACTTCAAATACTCAAAGCTTGCAGCACATTGCACTGTCCATTTGAATTTCTACCATTTCTTTTTCAATGTTGTGATTAGATAAACAATCTTGGATAAATTTTAATAAATCTCCTATAGTGACCTGCAAGCCCCATGAATGATCTAACCTCAACAAAATTTCTTGATGTTTCCCATTCCATAATTTCTCTAATATTTCTGGATCAACAACCACACCTTCCTTTGAGACAACATGTCTTGAATACTGAAAGCGCTCGCACTTGTCGAAATTCACATACAACTTGTGCTCCATCAATAATTATAACACCACATATATATGTGTTCTTCATTCTCCTCCTTGGTTTTTGAGTAAACCAAGATACCATCAAAAAACACCAACGCAAACTTGTCCAAGTAGGTACTTAATACATTTATCCTTAGGCACATGATTATAGCTAGTGCATTAGTAAGCCCAAACAGCACAACCACAAATTCATAATATGCCTTGCCTTGAACATTGTCTTATAAATGTCCTCATCCTTAATGTGCACTTGGTGATACCCATGTTGGAAATAAGACTGAGAGGTGGGGTAAATTAGTATTAGCAAGTCAGTACTTTTTCATTTCCATAATCAGATTCATATACGCTACTTTAGTTAATGGAACTCACATGTATACAAAACTGTGTTTAAGGCAACTAGCGTATATCCTACAGACTTATGATTCAGTTAATTCATCATATATTGATCTTTAATCAATGCATCAGAACCATATAAAAAATAACCAGGTGCAGTAAAAACATAACAGATAGTCACACACATGAACACAAGATATAAGGTGGAAACCTAATGTGGGTGAAAATCACCCGCTGCAATCGTCTCTATCTTCTTTTTAAATTAGAAACTTCTTTTTACAATTTTTGTACTGGTGCAGTCTTATACCAGTACGCAGGCTTCTACCTGCAGAAGGCTACAACCTTCTCTCATTCTCCAGTTTCTCCTGGAAGGGAGCTACAACACCCTAGCTCTTGTACTAGTTGCTATATTTACTAGTATGTAGGTGCCGGCCTACAGAAGGCTACAACCTTCTCTTTTCTTCCAGGGACCACGTTTCATAAATTTTTAAACTGGGTCCATCAATAGCATCATTCAATCATCAAATCAACCAATCCCCTTTGCACCAACCACAACTGAATCAACCAATCACTTTGAAAACCCTTCAATCTGATCTTTTAGAATGTTGTAACCAAAATACAGTAATCAGAACATAGTAACCAAAACCTAGAACATAGAACACTGCAATAGAAAATAGAGGCAACTAAAACATATTTTATGAGGTATACGCTACTTCTATGTGTCGAACCTGCGTGCATATGCACTTTTCTCAAGGCAAACCTATGAACAGATCTGCAAATCAAATTTAAGATGTACACACTGCTTTGATATGCAGAACCAGCATGTATATGTGCCTTTTCTAAAGTGAACTTGTGTACAGATCTGTAAATGATGATTTATACTTCACAACAATCCCAGACTTCGGTTATACATAGATCATCATATTTACAGACTACAACATGCGCCAGTTATTCAGATAAATGATCAAATCACATAAAGATACTTCACTTCAAGCCTTTAGATCTTGGCCCATCATTAGATCTTATCCTTTATCATGTACTAAGGTTCATCCTTGGTTCAGATCTAGCTATGCACCATAACCCAAGAACCTGTATACTAGATCTTTCTCTTCATTAGATATTAAATACTTGAGTACCTTTGCCTAATGATCTTCTCCTCCTTTTATAGTCTTAGGCCTTACTCAATGGCATGTACCAAAACTACTTATGACCAATACGTTGGACTAAATACCTGGGGTCAACACTTCAGACTAGATACCTTGGACCAATACCATGGATCAAAATACCATGGACCAAATAACATGGACCAAAACTTAGTTTTCCAACATGTACACGCCTTTCCTTCTGTGAAAGTGTGTGTGTACATTATACGCTCCTTTTGGTCTTCTAACCCACGTGTACATGTGGATTGGTCTATGTGGAACCTGCATATACCTCTCTTTCTTCATTTTGTGAGTCTGAATTATGATCTGTCATCTGAGTGAGTTTCCATCAAGGACAACACCTGTGTTATAGTGCCAAATCTGTGTCATAATTCCAACAATCTCCCCCTTTGGACTTGATGGCAAACCCAAGTCACTCTCCCCCTTTGTCATCAAGGGCAAGGGTTATGCTCCCCTTGAGTACATGCCGAATTCTCTGATATGCTGAAGTGTGCTGATTGAGCTCCATGATCGAGTCCATGCTCCCCCTAAATATAAGAAAGGTCTACAAAAATATGTTCTAAAAGAAGAACTTGACTCTATACATACATTGTAAATGACCTTCCTATCACCAATGACTTATACATACATCCATCTCCCAACCAAGTGGGGATATACCAAGTTTGGATCATCCATGCAACCAAGTGGGGATATACCAATTGCTTATACATGTCAAAACAAGAGCATTACATCATCCATCCCATGCATAGTGGGGTAACAAAATAGGTCATTTCATGACCTTTACATTAAAAGATATACATGACGTATGTAACAGAGACCAAATATCTGATACAAATGATAGTCATTAGCAACTAGCATCTGTCAATCAGCATCCAGACTGGCAGCCATGATCTCCCCCTGAACCTGTTCCACCTGAATAAAAAACAACTGTGTGAATTTATATCAAGATCTTCTAAGATAATGCCAACAATGCAGAAGTATATGCTCCCCTTGAACCCATGCTAGATGATCATTGTCAGATCTGATCGTTTCATATAGTAGAAGAGTTATCAGGGCATCATCATCAATCAGATATACATCAAGTTATCCACAATTTATGAGAGCCAACATATTTCCACATGTCATCCACAGACTCTAGTCATCATCAAGTAGAGCAGATAATTCACTTAACCATATCAGACTTCTTTCATCCTAAGTGAGGCCGACTACTTTTCCTCAAACCAACATACGCGACTATATCAACAGAAACCAGTGTATGTATGTGACTGCGCTTCATGAAACTTGCGTATAACCACCTTTCTCTGAAACAAATAAGTTTTAATAGTAGGATGATGCATCAACTACTCCCAGCTTTTGTCTAAGATATTCAAATGTCTCTCTGGGTAGTGGTTTGGTGAATATATCAGCAACTTGATAAGACTATAGGTAGAGTATGGAGTGGTTCATCTTCTAGGTGCAAAGTGGGGGCTAACCCCAAGGCCACATGGCCGCATATAACCACAACCCAATCCTTAAGTTTAGGTGTGGGTTTCAAGTGCCAAGGTCCAGGTTTTATGGCACACCCAATGACCAAATCCAGTTCTATTGGGGGCTCAGCCGATAGGGGTGGGCAGTTAGCCCCAACCCTTGGGCATGTGGTCCCCATACAACCACACATTTTAGAATTTGGGATTTAGCGGACAAGTTAATTGTCTGATAATTTCGCCCATCCAGTGGGATTGTAGGCCATGTTTGCATGCCAGTTCCGAGATTGTGTTACACAGTATTTTGTCACCGACCCCACATTCCCTGATCCCAGACAATGTCGATCTGTGTTATTGGCATCTAATTTGTGTCATGTTGCAAAATATGTGTCAGTTTCTTCCTTGTCAAATGAGGAAGAATACCTCAATTCATTACTCCTGGAGCAGACCCTTTTTAACCTATGTTTTGGGTCGTCACAGGTCATCAGTTGTTCCACCCGTGAAGATGGTCAAGTTTGAACTAAGCCTCGCAACAACGTTGCTCTGTCTCTGTGTTTCACTCGCGACGAGTTACTTTTGGCAAGTTTGTTTTAAAAAATTGTCAATGAGTGGTCCTAAGGTTGGTTGTTGGATCAGATGCGCTCGGCTCTCTCCCTTGGGATGGTTGTTCAACCTTTTGTGCAACCTCCCAAAGGGATAAGCTCTTTCTCCCATCTCTCATGGAGGCTCCTCCTCTCATAAATATCTCCTTCACGACTGAGATCTTTTGGTTCAAGTAGTAGTAGTGGCAAGTGGAAGTTGAAGTTAGAGGGTAGAGTTTTGAAGTAGCCTCTTATGTAACTTAGCCAGGGATGGTTTTGTTTGGATTTGGCTTGATTGTATGAGTGTTCTAGCATCATAATTTTTCCTTTTGGATAGGAGAGAGAGTTATTCATCCTCTTGGGAGACACTTCATGAGTGAATTCTTGTAGAGACATGCTGACAAGACCCTTCAAGGAGACCTGCAATGTCAAGGCATGGTTGTAAGTTTTACTTCAGTTCATATTAATACAAATATCTTATGTCAAATTGCATATTGATAGCTTGAAGTTTCTTGACCCTTTAATTGGATTATTTTTGTCATATTCTATTATGTTCATTGTTGTTCTCTGTATGTTGTTCTAGGTACAAAAGTGATTAGAAGAAGAGTTAGAGCAACACAACAAGAACTTCATCAAACAAGGATTTGAAGATAGGCCTTCATGACATTAACTATCTAAGGGAATTTGCTTTGATATTGTTTTTGATGTGACTAGACCCACTCTAGGGCTAGAGGGGCTTCCTTTGTCCACAGGGAACTTGCCTACATTATAGATTGGGGCGCTCAAGCCAAGTTTGGGCCAAATTAGAGGAGGGTTGGCTATGGAAATTGGGAAAAACTTGTAATATGCATAACTTCTGCAATTTTTGGCCAAATGAGGTGCAGAAAGAACCCAGATGGGAGTTTTTGATAGTTCTGGATCCATTGGAGACATAAATTTGAGCACTTAATGAAAGAGGCCTTGCATTGGAAGATGAACCAGAAGATGTAGCCCAAGAGAGGGGTGAACTCCTTTATCATGTTTATTGTTATATGTTTATGATATGGAATTTTGTCTCTGTTTTAGTTGTTAACTAAGTTTAAAAATCATTTGTTTATGTGTTCTATAACTTGATCCATTACCCAAAATACATAAAATGTTCACATGAAATTTGTTCATCACCTTCAAGTTTCGTAAACAATTCATTTTGGTATAAGAGCATTAGGTTATTATGAAGGTTTGATTTTTTTTGCAAGTGTTTTTATGATGCTTACAAGGTTGAAGCTTAAAATAGGAGAAGGGGAATTTTTGGAGCCAAGATCTCAAATTTTTTCAAGGAGAACAAACACATCTCGAGCTTCAATAGTCATGGCAGATGAAGAAGGTCCTGAAGGGATGCATGAAGATGAAAGAACTTTCAGAAAATATTTATTTGAGATGTTTGGAATGGTAAATGTTCTTTATGAAGAGAGTAATTCAAGGTTGTATGGAGAGAGGTCAAAACCTCCAAAAGCAGATGGAGGAAAAGGAGAGAAGCCTCCAAAAGGGAATGGAGGGAGTGACAAACCACCACCACCACCGCCATCTTCATCCTCATATTCATCCTCATCTTCTTGTACTTCTTCAAACCTTTCACAAACACCTCCAAATTCTGGAAAAGGACATGGTAAAACTCCTTTGTTAAACGTTCACATAAATTTTGAATTGTCTATGTATGATGGAGAGGTAAATGCTGAGAAATTATATAATTGGATTCGTTAGATTGAAGTGTATTACAAAATACAAAGAATCAAGGATGACGAGACCAAAATTCAGCTTGCTTCTTTTAGGTTGGAAGATGCATCACTTATTTTGTGGAAATCCAAAAATCAAGAGGACATGAAGAAACATGGTACGGTTTTATCCTCTTGGAGTGATTTTGTTGTTGCAATAATAAGGTAGTTTTATACATTAGCATACATGCAAAAAGCTATCATGAATTAACAAAACTTTAGGCAAGCTAAGGGAAAAATGTGCAAAGTTATACTCAAAAATTTAGGAAAAGGGCTTTGATTTTGGGTATATATTTTTCCTCTCAAGATACTTTGCTAAAATACATTGGAGGATTACATAGTTATTTGATACATACCATTCTCATGTTTAACCCTACAAAACTAGATGAAGTTTGTGTACAAGCAACTCATTTAGAAGCAAGAGGGAACAATGTTTCTAAAGAAACTAGTGAGAAGTCATTCAAGTTTGGAGAAAAAGGAAAGGAGAAGTTTAAAGACAAGGATAAAAAGAATGCTTCAACTGAGAAAGAAGGAGAAAAACTCACACATAAACACTATTCTAAAGAAGGCCATGATGAAGACCACTGTTGGAAAATTCATCCTGAGATGAGACCCAAAAAGTTAAAAAACAAGGAGAAAGAAAAGATTGTTGCAACTACACAACAAGATCTAAGCTCTGATTTTGGAGATGAAAGGTAAGGATTCAATTGCAAGTACTATTTATTCTAGCAAACCCATTGAAACTCAAAATGAAAGATAAATAATAGAGCTGTTCCATATTAGAATCATCACAAAACATAACAAGGTAGATACTTTGTTTGATAGTGGTTCACAAGAAAACCTCATTTCAGAAGGCGTTGTCAAAAAATTAAATTTGGAAACCATTCCCCATATTAAACCTTATCCTTTGGGTTGGGTATCTGACAATTCCAAATTGCAAGTGACATAAAAATGCATGCTTAGATTTTTCATCACTGCAAATTTTATTAATGAGGTAGAACTTGATGTGGTACCACCTGGAATTTGTGGGAATATTTGTGGAAGCCCATACTTATATGACAGGAAAGCCATCTTTCATCACCATGAGAACTGTTATCATCCCAAGAAACTCTCCTAGGTTGTATCTCGGAGATGCTCGGGAACATTATAAACTCAACAAAATGTTGGAAGTGGATGAATGGAGGGTCTGATGCATATTCAAGCCAGATAACCACTCCTACTATGCTTAACTCCAAACATGGGTGAACAACCCCAGACTACAAGGCTTTACACCACCAATTACTCACAGTTTGAGGATTAAGTGAATATGGAGAATACTGACCACACCAACAGATGCACAGGACCCTGTGATGGCCGGCTACAACTAGTAAAAGGTCTGCAAATCTATTTCCTAATGCACAGACAGGATGACAACTCTTTGGCACTAAGTAAACAGAAACCTTCATAACAAATTCAATGATACATACTAGACTTTATCACAGAGGTGGGATGATAGCCCCTCAAATGCTAAACATCAAGAGCACATGAAACTGCATAATAGACACAACCTAGAACAAAGAAGAAGTGGGAAGTGAGCAATTAACAACAAAAGAAGCTTGTATTAGCTAAAAATGAAGACCAGACGCTGCAAGTATCAAAGTAGTTACAGTCTCCAGAAGTTGAAACTTACATTAAAACAACAACCATCAACCATCATCCCAAATTACATATGTGTTCTGGGTATATATAGAGTTTGATTACAAAAATGCTCTGCTATTCTATGCGTGGAGGGTTCATAATGGACCACCAACCACATTAACTATCTAACATGGGCCTTTGCTACGATCTGCTGCTTCAATGAATGAACTTGATCTTCTCTGATATTTTGTTGTCCTTTTTAGCAGGTGGAAGAATGCTCCATAACTGCTGAATGAATCCAACTGCTCGAGGCATGTCCTTTTCGCTCTTGGCCACTCTATTTCTTGAATGCGGTTGTTGGGTAGGAAATGCACCAAGTACTTGGTAGATGATCACTATTGTCCTTCAGGAGCATGAAACAATCAAAGGTGGCGTACTGCATGGCGGGTGGAAGATCTAGTCAGCGGAGCAATATCGGCTGTCGGATGAAACAGATGGATGGCAGAGATCTTTCGGCGGAAGACATCGAGAAGAAGTGAGAACAGAGGAACGTTAGCCATCGGATCTCGGGCGGATAGATCCGATGGTTATCGGGAAAAAAGGTACATGGGAGATAATGAGTGGGGGATGTGCGAAAGGACGATAAGTGATATTCCCTGCACCGCCGTTGGATGGTAGGTGGTAAACATACAACGGGTTGCGATCACGTTCATAACATGACACGTGGTGGATGGGACAGGTTAATACCACTTTCCCCGCGGGTTAATGCATGGGCAGTTTGTGGGATCGGGAGGAGCAACTGCCGTCCAATCGTGGGGGGAAGATGATCAGACAATGGGGAACAACTGGGAGAATTATGTGTGGCATGGGACTGTCAGATCGTGGTGCAGCAAATCGACGGTCATGATGACGGGTTACGGAGGTGCAAGGGCACATGATCATGATTGTATGGGCTTTAGGTCTTAGCGAGCGAGGACTAGAGCAAAGGATTTTATATGATTTTTAAACTAAAAAGCATACATAGAGGAGATAATAGGGGAATGGTCGAGGAAATGGACATAAATGAGGACATCCAGTGCAGGCCTCCTTGAATAGAACTAAGGACCGATTTCACTTCTTCTCCTTGGGCATTAGCAACCTGTAGCAGAGCTAACAAGAACAAATATCACTTGTTAAAATATGGGATTGAGTACATTGCTTGTCAAAATTTTACATTGTTGATGATTAAACATAAATATGTTGATGAATCTTAATCATTTCAAGGATATGAATCAAGTTTGAAATCATATTACATTGAGGTTGCTAATCCATGTGATGAGATGTTTCAGGAATCTATTGTGTTGCCTCTTAAAATAGGAAAACAATATGAAGTTCATTTGCAGTAAGATGATTCACTTTTGAACATTGGTTTGAACAAGATGCCATTGTTAAAGAATGCAAGGATAAAAAAGAATATGCAAAAGCTTTTTGACTAAGAGGTAATTAGTTCTAAAATATCTTCTTGTGGGTTTCATAATGTTTTGGCCTTGAAGAGGGATGGTGCATGGTAATAGCGATCAAATTTAGTAAAGAGTCAAGACAAGTGCAAAAGGCTAGACATGCTAAGCATCATTATGAATACAGTGGTCAAGGTGAAGTGCAATTGAGATTGAATAAATCTTATTTGATTGAAGATCAAAGAGGGAATGTTAAAATTCCTTCAAGGGTAGTTTTCTATTCTGAATATCTTGAAACATTGCAGCAAGATATTATCTTTGACAAAAGGATAAAGACTTCAAAAGTGAAGTACTTTCATGAGGAGCTCAAAGCGACAAAACAAACAAAACCAAATGAGTTCAAATTGGAAGGGTGAGGGAATTGCACCTTCATCTGTTTTTTGACTAAAAATGAGCTCTTGGAGGTCCAAAAGCTTCAAATGGGGAGGAGTGATCCAAGGGATCAATTTAGTGCTCAAAAATAAAGGTGTGCAATAGAGCGTGAAATCTGTTCCATTGTGTATATCTCAGCGATATGAATCCAACACAACTCGTTTCACTGAAAACCCATATCGTAGGCTCCCAATATCGCGTTCTGATCGATTTGCCAAACAACTATTTTTTTTGTAATACGGGTTGTAGGTACACCCAGTTAGTAGTTTGTATGCTGAATTGGCAGGTAAATAGGAATTTGACTTTGTTTTTTGGATTTTTATGGGCTAGTGGTAGGCTTCCACTTGGCCTCTCCATGTTAGTCAAATTTTCTTGAGTTTTGATTGGTTGTGGGTTCGTTGAGGTGGTCCAATGGTGGAGAGCCAAGTGGGCCAAAGGCTGACTACCATGTGGCCTCTCAAATGTATTTTAAGATTTTATTTGTTAGTTAAAAGGGCCTAGTGGGATTTGAACAAGATACCTCTGGGGTGGCATCACAATGCTCCACCACTGCGCCACCAGTGTTCCTTGTAAACTATGGGTGTGAACATACATTTAAGGTTTATGTGGCACACATATCGAGGAAGGGGCCAACGATAAGCCCTAGCCCATGGCCACACCCCACACCACAAGACTGTGGTAGAGGGAGTCAAGGGCTAGGGCTTAGCCCTAGCCCACTGTCCTAGTGCCATCGCATACACCGACATGAAACCACCAACGCTAACAGATGGAGCTTGGAGCAGAGGGGGCTAGCCTCAGGCCATATGCGATCCATATAACCACAGGTTGGAACAGGTGGGAGAATTTTAGATGGGGGTGTAGTATAGGGCCTAGCCCTCATTCATATAATGTTCAATGAGACCGTAGGTAAAGTATGGAGGGGGACAACCTCCAGAGTGAAGAGTGGGCGCCAACCACAAGGCCACATGGCCACATGGCCACATATAACCACAGCCTAATCCTTAGGTTCAGGTGCAGGTTTGAAGTTCCAAGCTCTGGTTGTATGGAACACCCAATGGCCAACTCCAGTTCCATTGGGGGCTCGGATGGCGGGGGTGAGCGGTTAGCCCTGCCCCTTGGGCATGTGGCCTCCATACGACTGCAAATTTCAGAATTTGGGGGTTAGTGGAAAAGTTACCTGTTTAATAATTTCTCCCATTGGGTAGGATTGTAGGTCAGGTTTGCGCTTTGGTTTTGGGTTAGGGGTGCTCAAGCCAAGTTTGGGATGAATTGTAGGAGGGTTAGCTATGGAAATTGGGAAAAGCTTGTAATATGCATAACTTTCTCATTTTTTGTCCAAACGAGGTGCAGAAAGAACCCAGATAAGGGTTTTTGACATTTCTAGATCCATTGGAGACATAAGTTTTTTAATTTTTAGCATTGTAAAGCCATATAAACACAAATTTTAGCACTTAATGAAAGAGGCCCTATATTGGAAGCTGGACTAGGAGATGTAGCCCAGGAGAGGGTTGAAGTCCTTTATCATGTTTGTTGTTATGTGTTTTTGATATGATATTTTGTCTCTATTTTGAATGTTAACTACGTTTAAAAATCATTTTTTTATATGTTTTGTAACTTGATCCATTACCCAAAATATATAATTTTCACTTGAAATTTGTTCATCACCTTCAAGTTTCATAAACAGATGGAGTCCCTTTTTATGATTTTCATCCTTAAGGCTTCTATCCCTAGACATTTTGTCATTAATTGTGTTTAGGCATCACCACACAACCCTAAGGCCCGAGACGGGAATTCCTTACGAAACTTATCGAGGAAATATTTATCTCTTCCCAATGAGCATGTGCACATATTTGAAGGCTTCCAAAGGTTTGATACCTAAAGGTCCCAATACGAGTATCTTGTTATGTTAATTGTCAGTAACATTACCATATCATCCCCCTCCTCCCTTGATACTTAGTTGAATTCATGTGTGACTCCCTCCTGAGCTTGGGGCATGCATCTATATATGTATATAATATGGGGATGACGCAACATTTATGCAACTCGACATATCCCGCCTGAGCTTATATATGTATGTATGTACATGTGATCCTTCGCCAAGTCTCTCAACATTTGTCAATGCCTATTTCTCCTAAGCTTTTCTATGTGTGTGTGTATGTGTATGCATAGAACAAACGCATGCCCCCTACAACCAATCTCATAATATAGGGCATGCTACTACAACTCATTCTAACACAAGAATTCAATCAACAATAGAGATTTACCTATCTCTTATTCTTAGGAAACAAAATTGAATTCGGGCTCATAGTTAGAGATAAGGATTAGCCATTCCTCATCCATTACACAAGAAATAAACCTTTCCTCATTAATCACACAAGAAATAGATATTCCTATTTATCAATATATACATTTTTAACAACACAATAAGCATTTACTTAACATTGGCAGACACAAGAATTCAGATAAACACTTATCTTATAATGAGAGGTATAAAAACTAATATTAGGACTTCAAATCTCCACCCAACCTTAGATCGATTACACCATGAGATTTCTTATAGTCAATCACCCCAGAGCCAGATTCTGAGATTGAGGAGGAAATTTACTGAGGAATTCTCAATTGTTACTCACTTACTGTGAAAAAAACCCATTTCTCAAGTGCTCTCAACATTTCCCAATTGTTACACCATAGAGGTCTTTATTCCAACATAAATGCATAGGATTTTTTTAGCGCAAGAGTCTCAGTTCAATCCTAGATAGAGATTTACATAAATAGAAGGGAGAGTTGTTAGTTGTGTTACCACTATAATAGTAAGAGAAAACCTACCAATGACTTCTCAGTGGTGCTACACCTATGTTCTCATCCATAGGCCACACTAGGTGTTATCAACCCATATAGACTTGGAGTGCCTCATCCTATGAGCAATTCTCAACCAATTAGTTTTCTTGTGGTTTATCAACCCCAAAAGTAAGGCACAAGATTTTGATTCTCGGATAGCAAGCCCTCTTGGCTTTCTCAAATGGGCTACCATTAAAGTGATCTCTTACCCATAAACTCTCTTTGACATTATTCTTCGCATAAACATGCACAACCTTCCCATGCACTTCTCGAGAGTAGATTTCCTTGCCTTCCCCAATGAGATATCTCCTCCTTTTCACATCCCCCTCTTCCATCATGACCTACTCCCTTCTCTCTTGTGCTTCCTTGGAATGTTGACCATGCCAATGCCTTTCATTTGGATGTGAATTCCCCATCCTCTCTTCCCAATGCCCAGACACACTCAATTAATTGTGCATATTTGCTTGTAATTTGTCCCCCAAGAGGAGTATAGGCTTGTCCTCCCTGCAGGGAAGCCCATAAAATTCCTCTACTTTATAAATGTGTAGGTCAAGTTCATTTAAAGCCTATCAATCATCCCCTGATTGTCATCAAATAACCAATCTTCCTCCAATTTAAAAAGTAACCTCCTCCCCAAAGTTCTAAAATCTATGTTCCATCTCTCATCCATTTAATTGTGCTTATATTTTTAATAATTTAATTACAACAAAATATTTACAGATATTTACAAGAGCCGATTTTCCAAAAAGGGCTATCATAGACACCGCCCCCTTGGAGAAACATAGTCTTTAGTTTTCTATACCCAAACATAATTACAAACATGCTTTAAACCAAGCATCAAAGACTATTGTGAGCTTTATGTACACAACTCTATACAAAAATTTACAAAGTTATTTACATTTTCCTAATCAACAAATAAGAATGGATATGTTGCCCGCATTTGATTAGTTATCTCTCATGTGGCTTCCTTGGGCCCAAATAGCCTCCACTACACTTTGACTTGCTTTATGACTCAATTTTGGAGCATGAGTTTCCTCTGATCAAGGATGGATAGAGGTTCCAGAAGGAACTCTCCCTCTGGCTCTACTTGTAACACCAAGCAATCATTCACATGATTAGCATCATGTACATACTTTTTCAGTAAATAAACTAAGGAAACTTTTAAGGATGGATGTTTATCTTAAATTTTAGCAACCTTGGCGAATCTTACTAGTCCATAATATCCAAATTTTAAAGTGTCTCATGATAATTTTGTAACAATATTTAGATTAAGTATTGGGGGTTTTCGTAGTGCATTATATGAGATATCATTTTGGGATTCAATTGCATTAAGTAAGTCATTGTGGGGAAAACTCCATTGTTAAGCGTACTTGAGCCAGAGGCAATCTAGGATGGGTGACCTCCTGGGAAGTCCTAGTTACCGGCTGCAAACCCCAGAAGTGTTCATTGATGCCATGTGATTCATTTCACTAGTTTCAATCCCACTTCTTCACCCTTGTGAGCATCACCCGATGTAATGAGTGCTAAGTGGACTATTCAAAAATCATGAGAAATTAGTCAGTTGTGACTACCTCTCATGGAAATGGTCATAGATGAATGAATTACTTAACACAGTTGAATCCCAAAATGATATCTAATATAATGCACTGTGAAAACCCCAATACTTAATTCAAAAGAGTGAAGGGAACTATACTTGAATGGTTCATGAGGCACAGTACTTGCTAAGGTTTTGCAAATGGGGTAGCAAGCTAAGTGGGCTTGATTGTGGGAAAACTCCACAGTTAAGCGTGCTTGAGCCAGAGGCAATCTGGGATGGGTGACCTCCTAGGAAGTCCTAGTTACCAGGTGCAAGCCCCAGAAGTGATGATTGATGCCATGTGATTCATTTCACTAGTTTTAATCCCACTTCTTCACCCCTGTGAGTATCAATCGATGCAATGAGTGTTAAGTGGAATATTAAAAAATCACGAGAAATTAGTCAGTTACGACTACCTCTCATGGAAATGGTCATAGATGCATGGCTTAATGCAGTTGAATCCCAAAATGATATCTAATAAAATTTACTACGAAAAGCCCCAATACTTAATTCAAAAGAGTGAAGGGAACTCTACTTGAATGGTTCATGAGGCACAATACTTGCTAAGGTTTTGCAAATGGGGTAGCAATCTAAGTGGGCTTGATTGTGGGGAAAACTCCACTGTTAAGCACGCTTGAGCTAGAGGCAGTCTGGGATGGGTGACCTCTTGGGAAGTCCTAGTTACAGGGTGTAAGCCCCAGAAGTGATGATTGATTCCATGTGATCCATTTCACTAGTTTCAATCCCACTTCTTCACCCTTGTGAGCACCACCCGATGCAATGAGTGCTAAGTGGACTATTCAAAGTTCATGAGAAATTATTCAATTATGACTACCTCTCATGGAAATGGTCATAGATGAATGACTTAATGCAGTTGAATCCCAAAATGATATCTAATATTTAGATTTCTGATTATTTTATATTAGACAATATATAATATTGGCGATTTTTAAGATAAAATAATTTTATACTATAAAATTTGGGAGAATTCATTTTTAGCAAAATGGAAATTCGCAAATATTTTTTTAGAAAAAGCATGGAATATTAGCCCACTTGCAATTATTAGTCTCTTAAATTTTCCCTAAAAGAAAGATGAAAAACATTATAAAATTTTACTATTGGTGGCAAGTCCGGCCTATATGTTACTGACCCTATCCTTTCAAGCACTTGAAATGACCCATAAAACCATGGTGTCATCTTAGCAAATGAGCTAATTTTCAGAGAAATTTTGTTGGGTCAAATTCCTAGGTAGGCATGCTCCCCTACTTTAAATTCCTTATGCACTCTATGTTGGTCCGCATAACTATTATGTTTATCTTGGGCCACATTTAAATTTTGCCTAATGGTCACCATTTTGTTCTCCATTTCTCTTAGCAAATCAAGCCCAATAAGGACCCTAGTCACTGGATCACTCCAGCTAATAGGATTATTGCACCTACTCCCAGAAAGAGCCTCAAATGGACTCACTTTTAAGGATTCTTGGTAACTATTGTTGTAGGAAAAATCTACTAGTGGAAGAAACTCCTCCCACTTCCTCGATTAGTGCATAACATACAATCTAAGAATGCCTTCTAGTACCCTATTTATCCTTTTTGTATTGCCATCTGTTGTGGATGATATGTTGTGTTAAATGTCAATTTTTTTCCTATGCAAGCAAACAATTCCTTCCAGAAAATTGAAGCAAACTTCACATCTTAGTTTGAGATAATTTTCTTAGGTATTCCATGCAACCTCATGATGTCTCTTATGAAAAATTGATCTATATCACTTGTTGTATGAATCAATTTAAAGCCAAAAAGTGAGCCACCTTGCTCAACTTTTCGATCACTACCATGATAGCATTAATTTTCTTGGATTTCCTTGGAAATCCTATAATAAAGTACTTTGAAATTACTTCCCATTTCCATTTTGGAATGAGGATTGGTTGTAGTAAACCCACTAGATGTCTACATTTAGTATTTTCTTATTGACATTCGATTCATTTAGAGATAAATTCAACCACGTCCTTCTTCATTCCAGGCCAATAACAATAGTTCTTAATGGATGTCACCATATTTTGGTAGCCTGGGTAACATGAGTATGGTTTGTTTGTTTGTTTGTTTGTTTGTTTGTTTTTGTTTTTTTTTAAAGTTCATTTAGCATGATATAAATTAAATTTTTTCCACAAGGGATGTATATGCAACTTTTAAATTGTAACTTCCTATCCCTTGAGAGGGAGAAATTTTGATTTCTCTTGCCTTTTGGCTCTTGTTGCAACTCTTCTTTTAATCATTGATATTTAATATCTTGTTGCCCTACTATTTTAATTATCTCTTGGAGATCAGTCCCATAGGAACTTATGGCTACTATATGGCATAATTGCAACCTCCTATTAAGTGCATCAACAACTATATTATCCTTCCTTTAATATATTTTATCTCAAATTCAAATTCACTAATTGTGGAAAGTCATCTAGACTTACTTGCATTTAACTTTGGTTGGTTAAATAAATATTTTAGGCCCCCATGGTTTGTCATTAAAGCGAATTTCCTTCCAAGGAGATAATGTCCCCACATCTTCAATGCATGAATGATCATTGCTAGCTCTAGATCACGAGGCACATAATTTTCTTTGTGCTCATTTAACTTCCTTGACTCATAGAATATAACTTGGTCATCCAAGATCAAGCCTCCTCCAAATACTTCTTTGTAGGCAGATGTGCACATTACAAAGTCTCTATTTGGGTCTATTATTCTGAGCACTGGTGCATGAGTTAACAAATACTTCAAATACTCAAAGCTTGCAGCACATTCCATTGTCCATTTGAATTTCTGCCATTTCTTTTGCAATGTTGTGATTAGATAAAAAATCTTGGATAAATTTTAATAAATCTCCTATATTGACCTGCAAACCCATGAATGATCTAACCTCAACAAAATTTCTTGGTGTTGCCCATTCCATAATTTCTCTAATATTTTTGGATCAACAACCACACCTTCCTTTGAGACAACATGTCTTGAATACTGAAAGCACTCGCACTTGCTGAACTTCACATACAACTTGTGCTCAATCAATAATTATAACACCACATCTATGTGTTCTTCATTCTCCTCCTTGGTTTTTAAGTGAACCAAGACACCATCAACAAACACAAACGCAAACTTGTCCAAGTGAGTACTTAATACATTTATCCTTAGGCACATGATAATAGCTAGTGCATTAGTAAGCCCAAAGGGCACAACCACAAATTCATAATATGCCTTGTCTTGAACATTGTCTTATAAATGTCCTCATCCTTAATGTGCACTTGGTGATACCCATGTTGGAAATAATACTGAGAGGGGGGTGAATCAGTATTAGCAAGTCGATAATTTTTCATTTCCATAATCAGATTCTTATATGCTACTTCAGTTAATGGAACTCGCATGTATATGCAACTGTGTTTAAGGAAACTAGCGTATATCCTACAGACTTATGATTCAGTTAATTCATCATATGTTGATCTTTAATCAATGCATCAGAACCATATAAATAGTAATAAGATGCAGTAAAAACAGAACAGAAAGTCATACACATGAACACAAGATATAAGGTGGAAACCTAATGTGGGTGAAAACCACTTACTGCAATCGTCTCTATCTTCTTTTTAAATTAGAAACTTCTTTTTACAATTTCTGTACTAGTGCAATCTTATACCAGTACGTAGGCTTCTACCTGCAGAAGGCTACAACCTTCTCTCATTCTCCAGCTTCTCCTGGAAGGGAGCTACAACCCCCTATCTCTTGTACAAGTTGCTATATTTACTAGTACATAGGTGCCGGCCTACAGAAGGCTACAACCTTCTCTTTTCTTCCAGGGACCACATTTCATAAATTTTCAGACTGGGTCCATCAATAGCATCATTCAATCATCAAATCAACCAATCCCCTTTGCACCAACCACAACTGAATCAACCAATCACTTTGACAACCTTTCAATCTGATCTTTTAGAATGCTGTAACCAGAACATAGTAACCAAAACCTAGAACATTGCAACAGCAAATAGAGGCAGCTAAAACATATTTTATGAGGTATACTCTACTTCAATATGTCAAACCTGCATGCATATGCACTTTTCTCAAGGCGAACCTGCGTACAGATCTGCAAATCAAATTTAAGATGTATCCACTATTTTGATATGCAGAACCAACGTGTATACGCGCCTTTTCTAAAGTGAACCTGCATACAGATCTGTAAATGATGATTTAAACTTCACAATAATTCCAGACTACGGTTATACCCAGATCATCATATTTACAGACTACGACATGCGTTAGTTATTCCGATAAATGATCAAATCACATAAATATACTTCACTTCAAGCCTTTAGATCTTGGAAAATCATTAGATCTTATCCTTTTGCAGTAAGGTTCATCCTTAGTTCGGATCTAGCTATGTACCATAACCCAATAACCTGTATACTAGATCTTTCTCTTCATCAGATATTCAATACTTGAGTACCTTTACCTAATGATCTTCTCCTCCTTTTATAGTCTTAGGCCTTACTCAATACCATGGACCAAAACTACTTAGGACCAATACCTTGGACCAAATACTTGGGGTCAACACTTTGGACTAGATACCTTGGACCAATACCATGGATCAAAATACCATGGACCAAAACTTAGTTTTCCAACATGTACGCACCTTTCCTTCTGTGAAAGTGCATGTGTACATTATGCGCTCCTTTTAGTCTTCTAATCCACGTGTACATGCAGATTGGTCTATGGGGAACTTGTGTATACCTCTCTTTCTTCATTTTGTGAGTCTAAACTGTGATCTGTCATTTGAGTGAGTTGCCATCAAGGACAACACCTGTGTTATCGTGCCAAATCTGTGTCATAATGCTAACAATCTCCCCCTTTGGACTTGATGGCAACCCCAAGTCACTCTCCCCCTTTGTCATCAAGGGCAAAGGGTTATGCTCCCCCTGAGTACATGCTGAATTCTCTGATATGCTGAAGTGTACTGATTGAGCTCCATGATTGAGTCCATGCTCCCCCTAACTATAAGCAAGGTGTACGAAAATATGTTCTAAAAGAAGAACTTGACTCTATACATACATCATAAATGACCTTCCTATCACCAATGACTTATACATACATCCATCTCCCAACCAAGTGGGGATATACCAAGTTTGACTCATCCATCCAACCAAGTGTGAATATACCAATTGTTTATACATGTCAAAACAAGAACATTACATCATCCATCCCATGCATATTGGGGTAACAAAATAGGTTGTTTCATGACCTTTACATTAAAATATATACATGACATATATAACATAGACCAAATATCTGAGACAAGACCATGATAGTCATCAACAACTAGAATCTGTCAATCAACATCCATACTAGCAACCATGATCTCCCCCTGAACTTGTTCCACCTGATTAAAAAAAAATTGTGTGAATTTGTACCAAGATCTTCTAAGATAATGCCAACAATGCAGAAGTATATGCTCCCTCTGAACTTGTGCCAGATGATCATTGTTAGATCTGATCATTTCATATAGTAGAAGAGTTATCAAGGCATCATCATCAATCAGATATACATCAAGTTATCAACAACTTATGAGAGCCAACATATTTCCACATGTCATCCACAGACTATAACCATCATCAAGCAGAGCAGATAATTCACTTAACCATATCAGACTCCTTTCATCCTAAGTCTAGCCCATTGCTTTTCCTCAAACCAAAATATACGTGACTGTATCCACAGAAACTAGTGTATGTGTGCGACTATGCTTCATGAAACTCGCATATAACCACCTTTCTCTAAAACAAATAAGTTTTAACAGTAGGATGATGCATCAACTACTCCCAACTTCTATCTGAGATATTCAAATTTCTCTCTGGGTAATGGTTTGGTGAATATATCAGCAACCTGTTCTTTGGAGGGAACATACTCCAATTTGACCTTTTGTTCAAGCACTTGTTCATGTAGAAAATGATTTTTGATAGGTATGTGCTTGGTCTTGGAATGCATGACTGGATTCTTTGAAATACTGATGGCACTTGTATTATCACATAGAATGGGGATGGGTGGAGTACATGTGATCTAAATGTCTTGCAACGTTTGCATCATCCAAAGGAGTTGTGTGCAGCAAGATGCAGTAGCCACATATTCTACTTCAGCTATAGATAATGCAATTGAACTTTTTTTCTTGCTGAACCAAGACACTAATCTAGAACTCATATAGAATGCACCGCCACTAGAGTGCTTTTTTTGTCATCAACACTTCCTGCCCAATTTGCATCTGTATATGCATGAAGTGTAAGATTTGTATCTCTAGGATACCATAAACCAAAATTCTGTATATCTTGAAGATATTTGAAAATCCTTTTGACTGCTTGAAGGTGTGATTCCTTTGGATTTTCTTGGAATCTTCCAACTATTCCTACTGCATGCATGATGTCTAGTCGGGTATTTGTTAGATAAAGTAGTCTGCCAATCATGGATCTATAGGTTGGTTGATGTACTACTGCTGATTCATCATTTGAATTGAGACTACATCCTGTTACCATTAGGGTATAGCCTGGTTTAGAATCTTCCATGCTGTATTTTTTCAAGATCTGTTTGAGATATTTGGTTTGTGACAGAAAAATACCATCTTTATTTTGTTGAACTTGTAGACCAAGAAAATATGTAAGCTCACCAAGCAGGGGTATTTCAAATTCCTACTGCATTACCGAAGCAAAATTCTGACTCATGGCTTCTTCATTGCTACCAAAAATGATATCATCAACATACACAACAAGTGCTAGCAATTTATTATTATTAATCTTTGTATATATATTGCTATCCGTTGATCCTTTTGAAAAACCTTGTTGATGGAGATATTTGTCAAGACGATAATACGAAGCCGTTGGAGCTTGTTTTAGGCCATAGAGAGCCTTTCTAAGTCTGCATATAAGTTTTGCATCATTTCCATGAATGAATCCGTCTGGTTTCTCAATATAGACTTCTTCTTCTAAGTCTCCATTAAGAAAGGCAGATTTTATATCCATTTGGTATACTTTGAGTTTCTGAAAACTAGAAAGAGCAAGGAACATTATTATGGCTTCAATTCTAGCAATAGGTGAAAATGTTTCTTCAAAATATATACCTTCTTGTTGAGCATATCCTTTACAAACAATTTTGGCCTTGTTTCTAATAACTTCTCCATTTTCATTTAGCTTGTTTTTGAATATTCATTTAGTTCCTATGATATTCTTATCATGAGGTCTAGGAACTAATTCCTAGGTATTATTCTTTTCAATTTTCTCAAGTTCTTCATCAATGGCCTTGACCCAACATTCATCTTTGCATGCTTCATTTACATTTTGAGATTCAGTGGAGGAAAGCAATGCTAGATAGCTTGAAGCTTCTGTAATAGTTCTTCTTGTCTGCACACCTGCCTCTTTTTGTTCCAAAATTTGAGTCTCTGGATGATGTTTCTAAACATACCTGGATGGAGTCTTGTCTTCTACTGTTATCTATTCTTCTGCTGCTTTATTGGTTTCTTCTTCAGAATTAGGCTGATTTGATGTGGAAGGATAATCCTCATCTTCTTCACAATCTTCAATTTTTACTTGCTTTCGATTTTTGCATGCTTCATCAACCCTAACATCAATACTTTCAATAATTTTCCCAAGTCTTTTATTATAACATTTATATCCTTTAATTCGGGAAGAGTATCCAAGGAGAATGCCTTCATCTACTCTAAGTTCAAACTTACCAAGTTTTTCATCAGTCCTTTTGATGGAACATTTGCTTCCAAAAACTATGAAGTATTTTATAGTAGGAGTCTTACCATACCAAACTTCATGTGCAGTTTGAGTGCTGTTTACCCAAACATTTTCTTGGTTGAGAATAGTAATGGCAGCGAATGCAGCTTCACCCCAGAAGGTTGTAGGATTTCCAGACTCATCTAGCATAGCACGAGCCATTTGTTGAACAGATCTGTTCATTCTTTCTATCACTCCATTTTGCCGAGGAGTCTTTGCAGTGGAGAATTGCCTTTTTATTCCATGTTCTTCAAAAAAGTCAAAGAATTCATTTGAGGTAAATTCCCCTCCTCAATCAGATCTGAGGCATTTGATTTTGCGATCTGATTCATTTTCAACCAAAGCTTTGAAGGCTTTGAATTTTTCAAATGCTTCATCTTTATGCTTTAGAAGTCCTATCCAACACATTTTGGAAAAATCATCAATGAACAATATAAATTATTCTTTTCCATGAGGTGACTTTTTCCTTGATGGTCGACATAAATCAGTCTGAACAAGTTCAGGAGGCTTACTAGTTGATCCTTCCTTTTCAGGGAAGTGCACTCTGGTTTTCTTACCAAATTGACATGATTTACATATTGTATTTTCTGGGATGCTGATATCAGGAAGATCATGAACATATTGGAATCTACATGCTTTTCTTATTTGAGAGAAGCTTAGATGCCCCAATCTTCCGTGCCATAGCCAGTGTTCATCATTTTTGCTTAGATAGCACTATTGTTTTCCTCCCTTGAGTATGTATAAGTTGTTTGGAGTTATTATACCTTTGATCACGGTTTCTCCTGTATCATGCTCATGAAAAACACATCCATTTGATTGAAATACTACTTCATTTCCTTGATCACACATTTGACTAACACTCAATAGGTTATGCTTTAGACCATCAACATACATAACATTCATAGGTTTAACTTTTTCTTTTAAGAGAATAGAACCTTTACCTTTTATGGCAGTAGGAGTGTCATTTCCAAATGAGACCTTCTTTTCCTTTTCTAAGGCATTATATGACTGAAGTTTTTCTTTGTCACCTGTCATGTGTTTTGAGCATCCACTGTCGATGTACCACTGGTTTTCTTATCCTTTATGCATACAAGGCTATATCACATCTTTTTGTTTGCGGTTCTTTCTTTCTCCATATTTTGGGACTTAGTGAAGTTTTCTCCTTCTGAGATGTTTGCCGAAATTTACTCCTGCATTCAGATTCTTCATGACCAAAGTTGTTGCAAATAGAGCATTCTATTTCATTTTCAAGAAGAGAAAAGTTATTGTAGGTCCGTTTCATGATCCCTGTCACATTCCTTTGATTTTGTGCTTCTCTAGTCATGATGGTCTTGTAAGCAACACAATGAGAAGCTTTGTGTCCAAAGTTATGACGTGAAAAACATTGGCCATTAAAGAAGTTCCTGTGATTATCAAATCTACTAACCTAGTGATTGTAGTTTTTATTGATATTCATTCTTGAAGTAGATTGAGTATGATTTACTTGAGGTTGGTTGTAGCTTCTGTTCATCCTTGAAGTAAATTGAGCTTGATTTACTTGGTGATCTACTTTATGCCTTTGCTGACGATTGTCAAACTGTTGACGGCTCTTTGCTGCATCAAGATAGCTTTTAGTGGAGCTTGACGGCTTCTGTGCTTGAGATGCTTCTTCAGTATATCCAAGACCTGTCTTTATCAGAGGAGAATGCTACACTTTGATAATTTCATTTAATGTTTTTGATCCTTTAGTAAATCTAAGATTGAGAGCTTTTATTTTCTCAATATCCTTTCTTAGACCCACAATTTCACATTCTAGTTTTTCATTGTGTTTTTCTCTTTCAGCAAGTTGGAATGTCAAAGTATCTATAATCATATTCTTTTCTTCTAACGTAATTTGAGTTTAGATATTTCTTCATAAAGGTCATCTTCATCTAAAGCATCTAAGAAATCATCATCTTCAAAAGCCATCAGAAGTCTATAGTCATTACTATTTTCATCTTCATCACTAATTGATAAACCATCACTATTTTCATGCATATAATAGCTCTTCTTACTTACATTTTGGTTTCTATTCCATTTAATTGATTCCTTACCCTTATCAAGATTATCTTTATGAGGACATTTGGCAACATAATGACCGACTCTTCCACAAGCAAAACATTTGAAAGGTAGTTTACCTCAGAATCTTCTGAAACGCCATTGAAGGTTCTTGACAAAGTTTGCTTCTTCCTCTCCTTTTGAAATATGTCCTAATTCATTGAGTTCTTCTCTTCCTGAAGCTTTAAATGCGACTTATCTCATATCCGATGGAACTCCTTTTCTCATTTCGAAAGCAGTTAAGATTTCGTGCAACTATGTCATAGTAATAGTCTGAAGATCCTGCTTTTCTTCTATGGCAGATACTTTTGATTCAAACTTAGTAGACAACGATCTTAAAACATTTTCAACTAAAGTAACTTATTTTATCTCTTCACCCAAATTCCTCATGAAATTAACAATCTCATCTATACATAAGAAGTAACTAGCTATATTCATCATTGTGCATTTTGAGAGTTTCATATTGAATTCTGAGATTTTGCAGTTTTGCACGTTTTACCTGAGTGTCTCCTTCATAGCTTAGAATGATCTTGTCCCATATTTCTATGGCGGATTTGAGTTGCATAACTTTTACAAATTATGATTGTGATAGAATCCCCAATAATGTATTGACAACCTTGGCATTGGTTTCATATTGCTTTTTACCTGCCGCATCTGTAGGAATTGCTGATGGAAATGTATATCCTCCTTCTATGATTTCCCATACATTTGTTCCAAGAGATTGAAGATATTTTATGGTTATTACCTTCCAATAAATGAAGTTTCTCCCATGAAAGAAGTAACTAGCTATACTTTCATCATTGTGCATTTTGAGAGTTTCATATTGAATTATGAGATTTTGCAGTTTTGCACATTTTACCTGAGTGTCTCCTTCATAGCTTAGAATGATCTTGTCCCATATTTCTCTGGCGGATTTGAGTTGCATAACTTTTACAAATTCTGATTGTGACAGACTCCCCAATAATGTATTGACAACCTTGGCATTGGTTTCATATTGCTTTTTACCTGCCGCATATGTAGGAATTGCCGATGGAAATGTATATCCTCCTTCTATGATTTCCCATACATTTGTTCCAAGAGATTGAAGATAGTTTATAGTTCTTACCTTCCAATAAACAAATTTTCTCCCATCAAAGATTGGTGGTATGATGGATCCCTCTCTTTCATGGTTACTCACGATGATGGATCTTCCTTCAAGCGATCAAGCTTCTTCTGAAGGACCTGCTTTGAAACCAATTGTTGGAAATAATATTGAGATGGGGGGTGAATTAGTATTAGCAAGTCAATAATTTTTAATTTCCATAATCATATTCATATACGCTACTTCAGTTAATGGAACTTGTGTGTATACGCACCTATGTTTAAGGCAACTAGCGTATATCCTACAAACTTCTGATTCCGTTAATTCATCATGTGTTGATCTTTAATCAATGCATTAGAACCATATAAACAGTAACTAGGTGCAGTAAAAACAGAATAGCCAGTCACACACATGAACACAAGATATAAGGTGGAAACCCAATGTGGGTGAAAACCACTTGTTGCAATCGTCTCTATCTTCTTTTTAAATTAGAAACTTCTTTTTACAATTTTTGTACTGGTGTAGTCTTATACCAGTATGCAGGCTTCTACCTGTAGAAGGCTACAACCTTCTCTCGTTCTCCAGCTTCTCTTGGAAGAAAGCTACAACCCCCTAGTTCTTGTACTAGCTACTATGTTTACTAGTATGTAGGTGCTGACATATAGAAGGCTACAACCTTCTCTTTTCTTCCAGGGACCACATTTAATAAATTTTTAGACTGGGTCCATCAATAGCATCATTCAATCATCAAATCAACTAATCTCATTTGCACCAACCACAATTGAATCAAATAATCACTTTTACAACCCTTCAATCTCATATTTTAGAATGCTGTAACTAGAATACAGTAACCAGAACACAGTAACCAGAACCTAGAACATTGCAACAACAAATAGAGGCAACTAAAACATATTTTATGAGGTATATGCTACTTCAATGTGTTGAACCTGCGTGCATACACACTTTTCTCAAGGTGAACCTGTGTACAGATCTACAAATCAAATTTAAGATTTATACGTTGTTTTGATATGTAGAACCAGTGCATATACGTGCCTTTTCTAAAGTGAACTTGCATACAGATCTGTAAATGATGATTTAAACTTCACAACAATTCCAGACTTCAGTTATACCTAGATCATCATATTTACAGACTACAACATGCACTTGTTATTAAGATAAATGATCAAATCACATAAAGATACTTCACTTCAAGCCTTTAGATCTTGACCCATCATTAGATCTTATCCTTTATCAAGCGCTAAGGTTTATCCTTGGTTCAAATCTAGCTATGCGCTATAACTCAATAACCTATATACTAGATCTTTCTTTTCATCAAATATTCAATACTTGAGTACCTTTGCCTAATGATCTACTCATCCTTTTATAGTGTTAGGCCTTACACAATACCATGGACCAAAACTAATTAGGACCAATATCTTGGACCAATACCATGGATCAAAATACCATGGACCAAGTACCACGGACGAAAACTTAGTTTCCAACATGTATGCCCCTTTCCTTTTGTGAAAGTGTGTGTGTACATTATACGCTTCTTTTGGTCTTCTAACCCACGTGTACATGGATTTGGTCTATGGGGAACCTGCGTATACCTCCCTTTCTTCATTCTGTGAGTCTGAACTATGATCTGTCATCTGAATGAGTTTCCATCAAGGACAACACCTATGTTATAGTGCCAAATCTATGTCATAATGCCAAAAAACCAATCCTAAAATCAATCTTTGACAAGGTTGTTTCTCCCCACAATTGATTAAAAAAATCATCAATTTGCAACAAGGGGTGTCTATTCTTTATTGTGACTTTGTTAAGCCACTTGTAGTCTATGTGTAGTCTGAGGGTGCCATCCTTCTTCAAAAAAAAATTGGTGCTCCCCATAACGATACAATCAACCTTATGTACCTTTTATCTAGCATTTTTTTAAGTTGCAGATTCATCTCCATTAATTTGGGAGTGATCATTTGGTTAGAAACTTTAGATGAAGGTGTTCTAACAAGCATTAATTCTACGTAGAAATCAACTTCTCTATGTGGTGGTAGCATTGGGATATTTGCAAGAAAAGTGTCATTGAACTACTTTAAAACTAGGTGTTGCACTAAGTTGTTGGCACAACTAATCTCATAACTATTGTTTGTTTTCACAAAAATTTATCTTGCAACCCTTCCAGACACTCCTTTTGGATTTCATTTTTTTAGTAGTTGGATTGATGTCAACATCGAATTTTCTTACAACACAATTCTTTCACTAGCTTCATCAAGGCATTCAATTGATTTTTCAAAATAATCAATGTTGTGTTAATTTTTACAACTGCGGTCAAATTCTACCTTGGAAATATCAAATGACCTAGATGGTGATTACATTATATTCCTCTTTTTGAGAGGACCAAATAGATCACCTTATTTTCACAAGTGAAAGTTGGTTTTTGAATTTATTTATTTACTCATGTATATTGGGTTAGGTTAGCCTCAACCCCAAGTGGACCCTGATGAAAGCCTATAAATAGAAGAGACCTCAAGCTCATTTGGACACATTTTTCAAGCCATATTCTCTTCTCTTATTGTCTTGGTTTGCATAGGTATGTTAGAGGAAAGTTTGCGCAAGGGTCTGAAATCTCAAGAGTGAAGCTCGCACTAATCTAGGGTTTTTTGATTCCTAGACAATGGCACAAAACTGGGCATTTTATTCCCTGGACATTGGAACATGGTGGTTAATACAATGTCCATAAATCCCTAAATGCTAGCATGAAGTGTTTATTGGAGCGTCCGGGGGTTTCTACTGCTCAGTTTGGTCCCCGAATGCACACATAGTATGGTCCTGCGAGTGTCTAGGTTGACATAAATGCTAGAACAAAAGACTTATGAGAGCATCCATAGTTTGAGATATATCTGGGTATGTTTGACCCTGGATATCGTCAACTTGTTCACCTGGGAGCATCTAGATATGTTCGAGACACAATCTTCCAGTTCTACAGAGAGCGTCTAGGAATGCTATAGATCCTTGCACAACTCCTCCTCCCTCCGTCGGCACTCAAAGATGCAACTTCAGTATTCTGAAGAATCTTCTCAGTGACAACAGTGCTCAGTAGTATCCAACAGTTGACTACAGTCAGTAACAACATATTACAACCATCTGAATGAGGGTTTTGAGGGTTTTGATTATAAGCATGATTAGATTTGTTTAATGGATATCATAGTTGTTTTGTTGCATAAATAAAGTCATGGATTATTGTACTTTCTTTTTCTGAATCATTTGATGACAATCTAAGAAGAAGAATATTTGCAAGGGTTTTCCCCATAGTGGGTTTTTCCCTAGTCTCAGACCAATCCTAGTGTCTCTATGTGTGTGCATGTTTTTCTTCTATTGTTCCTTTATGTTTCGTTGCATTGATGATGATGATGGTTGTTCTTTCTATATAAATGCATATGATGATAAATAATTGTGTAGATCTCAATAACGTAATGATGATATGGGGAGAAATTAATGTATTAATGAATAAATTCAACTATCAAATAACATAATAATGTATCCCTATGAAAAATTAACATGGTATCATATTAGGCCTGAAGAAAAGCCATGGAGATCACCTCGGTGATGACACCTTTGATGGAAGCAAGAAGAGGATGGTGGAGACCTAAAATAATTCTATGGTTTGAAGAAAACCCTAGGAAACTTGATTATTAGGGTTTGATGGATTCCATGAGGTTAGGGTTGGAGAGAAAACCCTAGTTTATGTAAACAATATGATATATGGAACCTAGCTGGTCAATGTGAAGATGCTCAAGAACTTGACAAAGATTTGATGAAGCTCTAAATGGGATAATCCCTAGTAGATATGGTTGGATAATTCAAGGTAAAATTGGTACATGGACCATGGATATTGATAGCTCTTGAAGATTAGTTCAAGAGGTAGAGGATCACCTCTCATTAAAGATACTCATTCCTTGACTTATGATGCCTCTAACTTTTGTTTAGACCTATGGATCTAATGATTATGCTTATTTCTTATACTTCATGCATATGCATTTGAGTATATGGACATTTCTAACCTCCTTGGTGAGATGTGATGAGTAGGTCCTTCTTGAGGATCATTTTGATATGCAGGAAAGAAAAGCTAGATCTGGAAAGAGCTAAAGAGGTACTTAATGAAAATATGACAAATTTTTTCAAGCAGCCTATGTCTAATGAAAAGGTGCATAGGTATTTGAATACCACAAGGTATGCATGGTATGTTTTATTTTAGCTATACCATTGGATGGGTTGGTAAGCCCTAAGGTATGACGAGAATGTCTCTTTCTTTGATGGATCATACATGCATATGAAAGTGATTTGGATCTATGTTTCCTATGGTGAAATGATGCACCTGTTGTTGAACATTTTGATCTTATTGAATTCTATGAGGATATATAATGTTGATACATTGATACACTTTATGTTTGGCTAACATCCATCCGTTGGACATATTGATCCTATAAATAAGGCTAGCACCTTGACTCTAGTAAATGATAATCTTGATACTTGTCATGATGGATTTTATATAGAAGGATAGCTCATTGACTCCTATACATGAGTCTATTGATAGTACTTGTGATAAGCATGATGAAACCATATGGAAAGAGAAATTGACATTCATTGTTTTGATAAAGGTTTATTAAATGACCTTACCTGATCCTATTGATCATGATAAACATGATGTTAGAGGTATAACTATGAGATTGATATTATAGATATATTACTACCTATGGTCATGTCTTGATGGCATATGGTTAAATTGAATGTCCTAACTTGATGAAGTGACTTGATAGAAAGTTCTTATAATATTTGAGATATAATGTTGCATCTATATGTTGCTTTGAGTCTAACCTTTGATGCAAGATTGATGTCATAGCCATGATAGATATATGTTTATGATCTAATAGATTTGTTGTTTCTTGACTTTAGTAGAGATAGGTTAATGACATAGATCCCAATCAGAGGGAGAATATATTCTCAAGATTCTTACTCATATTACTATTTTCATTATGTACAGTTGGAGTATGATTTATGTGCATTTGACATTATTGATATGCAACTTGGTCTCATATCTGAACCTTATATAGAAATTAGGGTTTCTCCTCCAGGCGTAGGTACTAAAATGGGCAATCTCGTCCCTGGACACATGCATGCTAAGGCCCAAGTAGTGTCTAGGCAACTAAAGACACTCCCATGCTAACTTGAAGGGAGTGTTTAGGGGCTTGACTATAGTTGACCATCATCTGAAGTTTTCTAGAGCTATCTGAACTCTGAATCAAGGTGTCTTTGACATACTCTACCATTGTAATCTGATTTATGAATTTGTTGGGTTAAATTGTTGATCACATAAAAATGAAGTATCTTGCTTGAAATCAATATGTTCACCTGAAGATGTCAGTACGACAAACTTGCTATAGATAACAATAAGATCTGCAAGAAAAAAAAGTTTGAATGTTTTCCATAACGTGAACATGCAGACTGAACTTTTGTTTGTAGGTGACTGGGACATACATATAGATATGTCACTATATTTGTGCTACAATATTTTAGCATTATTTGGCTTATTGATATAGATGAGAAGACTTCAGTGTTGTGTCATGATACTTGACAATAACTTGGAATTTGGAATTTGATGATTGAGATATTTTTTGACTATAGATCTCTCTACGATAGAGAATTTGGACTTGACCTGATGACTAATGATATGATTTGATGATTATTGATTTGACCTGATATCAATGCTATGTGGGCATAATGACTTATGTGGGTATTCAAAAAAATGATTTTGTATTGGCCTCCTCATTCCTAGCACAGTGGTCAGGGTACTAATAGTTGTTATTTAGCGTGAAATTGAAACTTGCATAACTCATTCTTGGTGTATGCATTTGCACCTAGCGGTATAAATGACTTACGTTATGATTATGAAAATGACCTGATGAATTTTGGATTGATATTGCATGATTGAATACAACTTGTTGGCATGATGAAATCAAGATGTGATATGAGCTCCACCTGTCTCCTGGTTGAAATAATTGATACTATGATGTTGATGACTTTGATAATGGTTGTGATTTGACTTCTAAATTTTGATAAGCTGACTCTGTTGATGTGATGGTACAACATTGATTTATGTAATGATGATTATGTTGGCTAAGAAAGAAATTATGCTTAGAGCATTGCATGAATCAAGCTCCCCGATCCATATATGTCTATATTTGACATTTATTTGATGAAGTCAGGATGATGAGTTCCAAGGTATAGCTTTGATTTTGATTATGGTTTTGGTTTTATATCTTGATGGTCTACTCTTGGTAGGTGATGAGCCTCTGATGATCTAAATCAGAGGGAGATAGCTTTTGAAGCTTGAAAAGATGTATCACGGCATGATGAATCAATTTCTTGAATTTGGAAGAGAAATTCTATATTGAAAAATGTTTTTGAATAATGAAAAATGCAAATCCTTGGATACTCCGATTTGAAGTTAAAATATGTTATTGAACTTGACATGGCATCTGATTGTTGATTGAATCATTGTTGTTCCATTTTGAATATATATATTATATATATATATTATATATATATATTATATATAATATATAATATATAGAACCTGAATAAATTCATGAGTGAGTTGCTTCATGCAGATAGAGTTGCCACCAAGCATCCTTTGAAATATTTGCATGAGATATTTTATTTCTGAGGTTGAGATATTTCTCTTATGATATGTGACTGCATGGATGTATTATTATTGATAGAGATTATTTTTATGCACATTTGTATGTTGCTTTAGTATGAGATATGCCCTAATATCTTGGATGAGAGGTCCGTAATACGATTGAGGATGAGTACGATGTTGCTAGCATGGCTAGCTATGAGGTAGGATGAAGAAGCTCCTTAGAGAGTTGTCTGAGCATGATCTGGATATGACATGGATACATTGTGACAACATAGAGTGAGATCTGATTGGCATAAAGTCCCATATTTATAGTCAGTATTGAGATGCTCTCATATTTTGAGAAAGTGCAGTGGTTTGAGACAAGCTTAGGCTTGTGGTTGGAACCTCCTTGAGAGGGAGGATGATTATGGTATCATTTTGTATTTATGATCTAACATGACATTTGATTTGATGTCATGTATGAATAGGAAATAGCTACTATTGAGACAAGTATACACCAAATTTGAGTATGATGAGATAAGTGTTGATCGAGGAAACTGAGCCAACTCTTCCTCCCTGCCTGATCTCCCAAGGTGAGGAATTGAGATAGAGGACTCATGGGGTTGAGGGAACTCTAGACAATAGGGTATGACCCCTATTTGTTACCAATAGGGTTTAATATGTTTCTCCCCTATCTTAATAGGGTCGAAAAATGCTTCTCCACTGTCTAGTCTTTGCAGACTATACCCAAGTTGGCATCATACCCACAAGCTCAGGTTTTCAGGAATACCGCTCTTCATTTGGACAACAAGTTGAGAGTGTGCTTGGGGAGTGAAACCCAAGTCAACTATGATGCATGTCTTCTACCACATGACTATTTAGGGTCATCAATTGGAAGATCAGTAGGAAATAGGATGGGTTGAGATAACCCAATGTTATTATAGTTTGAGATTGAGCTCCTTGATGAGATCCGAGGGTCGATATGTGCTCTCCTGTGTGTTTGGATATCCTATTTCTCTATATGCAGTTGTAGATGTATAACTCCCCCATGAGATTACGGCTCAAGATGTGTTCCCCAATGTGGTTCTAGGTTGATATGTGCTCCTTGGAGATATGCTCTCTGATGATGATTGATGATGATATTCGGCATAGTAGCCCACTGTCATGCAGAAAGAGTTATTTTTGCTGACAAAACTAACCTCCCTAGGAGTCTAAGACTCTCTAGTGACAAACAAGACAATTAAGAGCAATCCTTCTCTAAACATACATTATTCTATGAGAAACCAAGTGTTTTTCGATCCTACCTCAAGTCCAACGCTTGTTGCAGCAGTCCAGCCTCGTCGATCCAGATGAGCTCCTCCTTCACTTTAAGACCTGCATACACCAACAAAGCAAACGATTACATAACACCTGAATATTTCATAAAACAAAGCATATTCATCACATAGACCAAGGAGTACATGAAATAATTCATTAACAACAAATCATTGAGAAGAATGGACTAATTTGTATTAAGGAAACAAAAAAGGAACCATTACAACCTGAGCCTTGGTGTTGTGCAAGCTCCTCCCAGGGTCCAGCAAGAGATTTCCTCTACTTTGACAAGCTCACCCACTCCCAATATGGCAACAAGGAAGGATAGTGATCTCTCCTCACAAGTCAACAATGGAAGTCCTAATTCCAGCAGCATTTACCCTTTAGAATGTTCAGCTTTCAACCTCCCCTCCTTTGGCCCAAGGCCTGTATTTATAGTATTCTAGAGGAAGTTATTCAGTTCCAACATCAATGGGATACTCCCTCTTTTGGATCGGGTAACTCCTCTCTTGATGGGATAAGTTCCTCTATCATAGGGATGCATGAACCATCTGGAGGCACTCAATACACGTCAAACACTCTTCTAGAAGGCTCTAGAAGTGACCACAAGTAAATTTTTAAAGATGAAACTCGCGCCTTTTTGACCTTTACAGGGGTACGCACCCATCCTTTG
>APFE031545971.1:0-12863 GCA_000404065.3 Pinus taeda | reverse complement strand
TTTGTGTAGTATACCTAGGGGGGATATTATGGTGTACAAAGGGAGGTACCCAAGGGAATAATGTAATAATGTGATGGGCCATAGCTAATAAATAAAGTGGTTAACCCACATCATGTAACGGACCACAAGTAGTTAGGAATAATGTGATAAGCCCAGCGTATTAGATATATGGTATTGAAAGACTCATGGTGATGACCCATGGTATTATATGTATGAAGCCTATATAGAGGCTAAAGACTCTCCATTGAGAGATGTCAAGGATTATTGTATTGGCAAGCATATGGCTTTTGGAGTGTTCTCCTTCCTTAAGGAATGATTGTATGGTGTTACCCTACCTCAAGGATTTTTATTAATAAAGATCTGATGTTCTTATCTTCTATTGTGTTATTTCTTGGGCATATTTGGTACTTTTATTATATTTGCAGGTCAAATCTACTACAAGTGGTATCAGAGCACTTTCTTGGACAAAGAGGAGTATTTTTTTTTTTTTTGCATAAACTTTTGGGCGTCGGGTTTTCAGATCAGATATTAAACTTTTGATACAAAATCTGCAAAAGAAAACATCTAGTCTGGATTACTTGCAAAAAAATTGATCCGAAAATGGGGCACTTAGGCTTCTTGTCTAACTTACAAGAACCTCTCCCACTTCCAAAGCTTTAAATATTCCCAAGCCTTATTAATTAACCAAAGCGGAATTGATAATATGCATGAAATTCTAGGTGTATGCTTATGTTTATTGTTCATTGTTCATGTGCTTTAAAATCTGTTGTGTATGTTGATATGTAAATACATACAATAATAACTAATGCAGAAATAAACAAAACACACAGAACAGTGATTTAATTAGGAGTTCACCCAAAAATCTTGGGCTACATCTTCGTGAGCTCTAGTCAACTCAACTAGGCTCTCTGGGATTATGGAAAAGTCCTTTTTACAAACTCTAGGCTCAACTCCATTGTTTTACACAGAAACAATGGGTTTAGACACCATTTTATCCCCAGCTCTTGAATCTCTCGGCTTTCTAGCTCTCGGCTCTCGCTCTCGCTCTTGGCTCTAGCTCTGGCTCTGGCTTCTTTGACTCTCTGTTGTGGCTTTCTACAACCTTCGGCTCTTTGGCTTTTCACTTGAACTCCAAGTGACCCCAATGGCTCCCTCAGCTGCTCTGCGCAGTAGCTTTTTGGCTCTCTTTGCTTCTTCTTTCTGCTCTGCCTTTCGACTTCGCTTTCTATGCTCCTATCTCAGCACTACCTCTCTGTCAGTTTACAGCCCTCTGGCTTTCCACTTGAACTCCAAGTGACTCCCTTGGCTGCTCTGCACTTCATCTTTTGCTTTTCGGGCTGCTTGTTTTCGTTCTCCCTTACTCAATTGAGCTCTCTCTGCTCTCCCTTTTTCTCAGCTTCCTGCTTTGCTTTCTTTGAGGCATTTTCCAGACTTTTCAGCTTCCCTGCATATCATCTTCCCTCTGCGGCTTTGCGACTTTTCTACTCCCCGTCAGTTAGACTGGCCACCTGGCTCTATGGCTCTGTGGTTGTAGAATGCATCATTGCCTGTAGAATGCCTGCTTGCAGCGTGGCATGATGATTAGGAGTTGTTACAAAGGGATCGTGGCCATTTCTCTGGCAAAAACCCGAAATTTGGGAAATCCCACTACACAGAGAATTTCCGAAAAATACACTATCGAGCATATATTTCAGACGTGAAATTCCATCAAATCGCTCCTAAAAACCCTATCAAGTCCGCCATTAAGCGTTATATCGCTATCACAAGTCCACTCGGTCGTGGGTTCCTTTGCATTTGTAAAAATACATTAAAACACTGAAATCCCAATGAAATGGCTTTATGGTGAACTTCAAATAATATCCAATTGCCTTTATAAACCCTTTCGGGTCCAGTCGCATCGCATCGGCGCATTCCCTTTGTATTGTCGCGATGCGATTTTGCGATGCGACATGTCGCAATCGCATATCGCAAAGTCCCAAGGTCTTTCCATATGGCACGGCCTATGCCAACGCCAATCCGCCGACACCGATATCAGCGATCACAATATTGCTCGGCCCGAGGTCCCACCTTTACCTCGTGGCATTGCCAATTACGATCTGCCGATATCGGCAATCACAATATCGCTCAGCCTGGTCCTTTCCTTATGTTATATGCCTATGCCCGCCTCCGACCCGATATGTCGGGGATCGGCAATCGGGGGTGCTTCCCCTTTCCGCTTAAGTCTGCCTTGGACCTCCTCCAATGCGATTTTCTTCATAAAGCCTTTTAGGCCATTTTTTTGAAGATTTCCCTCTTTCTCCAAAGAACCAAGGGCATCTTCTTTCTGCCATAACTTTTGCATCCTAAGTCCATTTTTGTCCATTCAATTTGCAACAAATTCAGAAGGAAAGGATCTCTGCAATGGAGCTATTTCCAGGAACTTCCTTGGACTTCCATTTTCCTCAATGAGGAATACTTAGAATTAGGGGTCTATCCAAAATCCATTTTGGATCAAAAATACCCAATTTCAAAAACAAAATCAGTCGAATCGGAGTCTAGATGAGGGAGATATCACTGATTTGAAATCAGCTCTGTTGCAGAAATTTTTCTGATGACAATTCATGGACAGCGGCTCTAATTATGATTTTTGAGATGTAAGAGTTCCTCATTTTCTAAGTCAACTTTATTTTGGCATTCAAACTTCTCATCATTTAAACACTTGATTTGTTCTAGTAATTTTTTATTAAGGTTCTTTAAACGTAAATTTTCCTCTTCTTGTTCTAATAGGCGATTCTTGAGTTCTTTCTTTGTGGCTTTAGCTTTCTTGACTTGTTCGAGTAATTTTTCACTGTGATCTCTGAGGCATGAAATTTCTTCGTCCTTTACTTTTGACTTGTTGTAAAACAAGTCTTTGAGATCTTTATATTTCTTTTCCAATGCATTGTTTTTTTGTTCGAGCTCTGCGAATTATTCCTCTAATCTCTTTATTTGTGTTTGTGTATTACTTTGATGTTCTTCGGAACTAAATAATTTTCCACATGTTGGACAACATAATTTGCAGTTTTTTTGAATATATATACCCAATTTCCATGAAACAAAATGGACATTTAGTCCAAAATGTTGACTTCATTTACCTTCAATCAAAAATACCCTAAACTCGGTACTTATAATGTTAGGTATTATTTATTTTTTTTTTTACTTTTTTTTAAATCCTTTCTTATGAGCTTATATAATTTCTTCTTTTAATTAACTTAGTATTCCTTTATAAATTTTGAAGATCTTCAACTTATTAGAACTTCCATAACTCTTCTATAAAGTCAACAAAAATTTGTTAACTCTTCTATAACATATTTAAATACTATGTGCCCCAAAATTAGATAAGAATTTCGGTTATAGTAGTTGGATGGTTAACTATGTTATGAACCGATATTGTGCAAGGGTCGTGTTTATGAATCGACATTGTAGAGGGAAGGACTTGTTCACAAAATTTTGTTACTTTTGTTTTTCATGCAACTTGAATCAATTCTTCTATCGTTGGGTTGTAATATGTGCATCGAAAATATATACAAGAGGACGGGCTTGTTAGAAAATCAAAAAGGTAGAAAGATTTTCTTTATATTGATAATTACTTGTGGTATTCTTATGTTCTTTTTAACTTTCTTATGTTCTTCTTTTACTTTAGTTCATCAAGCAATTACCAAAACAATAACATGAAGATCATAGACACCAGATGTAGGCGGACAACCAGGGCAAATCCCCTATCTAGGGGAAAACTCAATCAACAACTCTTCCTTTAATAACTGCACAAGATGATCCAAGACTTCTTGACCTAGACACAGAGTTCTTCCAATCACCGAGTCATCCCTTCCTTTCTTCTATTGATGATAACCTTCCAATAACTTCGACCTTGCACTTTGATCTTCAACTTCCCAAACAACAGAACATCGACCTAGCAGAAAACTTCAATCCAACAAAATGTAGAATTTTGACCTTCACAGCAGCAAAATTTCGACCCAGTAAATAGCTCAGTAAATCCACAAGTGTGAGAGAGAGACAACCCAGAAAACTTCAATTTTCCTTTTCCAGCGAATCTCCTCCTCCTTTTGCAACTTCACACTTTTTTTGCTTCCTCTTCTTGGATATCGAACTTGTGTTAGTGTATCTTCCAAACAAATCGAATTGTTTGTATATATACCCTTTTCTGGAATTTGAATTATCCTCATGTAGGCCGACTTGACCAGGTAAGGGTCGACTTGGTGTGCAGGTGACAAATGATTTATTTTACTCAATATTAATTCTTTTTACATGATTCAAAAGTCCAGAAAGGGTCTCTTTAAATGGACAATCACTCTAATGACTCAAGACAAAACCTAGAAGTCCCCAATTGGGACTTTGACCTAAAACATAATGACCCAAGCATGAAGCTCGTGCTTTAACAAGTCATAATAATAATAATAATAAATTCTTTTTCTTTCTTTTGATAAATACATTTCATTATGACTCAGTAACAATTATGAAGATCGAGCCTAGTTACATTCTACAACAGGGCTATACAATGGCAGCAGAGAGTCCATGAGGATCCAGTAGTGGTGTACTTTGACAACGTACTGCAGCGACAACGAGCAGGTGGAGGCAGTGTGAATGAGTAGGCAACAGAAAAATGGAGATGGAACAAGAACGACAAGGGCGGAACAAACGGTCAACCATATCCATACAACGGACCATGCTAGTAAAGATAGTGGCTATAGACTAATGATGTGTGAAGGTTCGATTGCGGAGGTTTTGTGTCAGAGGATGGGTTTGTCGATCACTGGAAAGTGGCTCTGTCTGAGACAGGTAGCACGGAAGGAACATTGATTGCAACAGTTGTTGGGTGTAGTGGCTACTATTGGACAGTCACAGTGAAGGTGAGCTTTCTCAGGCGGTCGGTTGGCAACAGGTATGGGCACACGCACACTTATTTTATTTTTTTATTATTTTCTTTTATTATTATTATTATTATTATATTTATCTTTTATAATTTTTTTAATATATTTTTTTAATTATAATTTTTTATTTTCAATATATCCAAATATTAATTTGACCATTTTTTTAATAATTCTCCTTTTTTTTTTTTTTTTTTTTTTTTTTTTTGAGCTTGTTTTATATATATATATATATAACTTTTCTTTTAATGGCCAAAGGCCAGGCTACAACATGGAGAACCTCCAATTAAACTTGTGAAGCGAAATGCTTGGCTTGCAACGATAACAAGTTAACGAAAACTTGATGGCCAAAAGCTGGATTAGACTGGCTTTGTGCAATGGTCCAGTAGCCAAAGGATAGAACAACTCTAATACCAATGTAACAAACAAGGTTCGTATGCTCAGAGGGATGCTCTAATACCAATGTTACAAACAAGTTCGTAACCTGCAATAATCTTCAGAATACTTCGAAGACAAAGACATTCATTGTAGACAAATAATTGTATACAAGAATATTTGAATACAAGTGAGATGATTACAATGAGGGTGAGGGCCTGCTTATATACCTAGGCAGGTACCTCATCACAAATGGTCATGTCCTTAGACATGCCTATTCACTACTAATTATTAGTTAATTAATCATTAATCATTATTATTGTTATTTACATTATTTATATATATTTTATTCATAACATTTTGCCCCTTGTCTCTCTCTCTTCTTCTATCTCCTCTCTATGCAAATTTCTTACAATTGTATAAAATGACACTAACATGATGAACTTATGTAACAAACTTAGACCCTTGGGACCTGGTTAGTAAGAACGTCACTCTATAGTGTTTTTTACTTGATTAATTATTCTCGTTTTTTAGTGATAAATAATTAATTTTGTTTTTTCAATCATATCCTCTAAAGCTAGAGTGTGATTATTAACCAAGCCTTGAGTGTGTTTTCTAAGTCTAGGGTCAATGTATATTATTATGCTAGGCATTGTCTTGAGTCTCGCGGAATTTCATTACGTTCTAATAGGATTTTTTAATGATTAAAAACTTTTTGCAAAACAGATATTTTTAATTAATTTCTATGTAACAAATAAAAAAGTGGTGCTAGGAAATGTTGTTGGGCATGTAAGTATTTGATTTTCATCCTTAAAGTATCAACATTATACTGGTAACCACTTTGGGGTGCAAAATATTAGTTTTTCCTCACAAAAAATCACTTTTACTCAAGAAGTGAGAAAAAAACAAGAAAAATCGGAGATTAAATAACTAGGAACATATTAAAAACAAGTTCTTAGTCAATTGAGTGACTCAATTACTTGAGTGAAGTTAAAAGTCAAGTCAAGAGCCCACATGGACGTTGAGTTTGTCTCAATAATGGAGGTTGAGTTTGTCGCCATAGAGAGGCCAAGTTGGCCCATGAATTGAGGGTCTTGTTGGAGTTACGAGTTAGCACATGGTTGAGGGCAGAGTTCTGTCATTTAGTGAGGCCCAGATGTGTTGGAGTTGACTAAGAGTGAGTGGGAGTTCACTCTCACATCACTACTCTTCTTGCCTTACATCTCTACTTGGCCACACGCGATCCCCTTCATGCCTACGCAACCCCTCCCTTGAGTACACATTCCTTCTCTTGTGATACACATCTCCCACTTGGCATCTTCCTTGAAATTGTCACTCTCTTGAACTTGTGTGGTTGCCCACTCACTCCTTGATCCCCTACACGTCTCCCTCTCCAACTCGCATTTCACAGTTGGAGAACTCGCAGCCTTCCTTTGGAACTCGTCCACTCCACTTGGAATTTGTTGATTGCCTTGGGATTCTCATTCTTGACACTTGGGAACTCTCCTCCTCATTGGGATTCTCACCCATTCTCTTATAAATTGAAGCTCCCTCTCTTAAGCAAGCTAGTATTGAAGCTTGAGGGCTTGTGAAAGTGTTGTTGTTTTGTAATTGTTCTATTTGTTATAATAAAATAAGGCTTTGGAGGCTCATGATCTTGTGAATGGTGTGGTTTGCTTGGCTCTTCATGAGGTAACCTTGTTGTTGTTTCATTTCACTGCTTTGAGTTTGTAGCTTAGGGCTTAATAGGGACATTGTTGTCCAAAAGGATAATGTTAGAAATTGCATGTTATCTTCATGTTAATTTGCATTCTTGGATTGAATATTAAATGTATTTCTCGTTTGAATAGCATGTTTACTCCTTTCATTATGCAAGTGACACCTGTGTCTACTAACTTTTTGGCAAGATCATAAGTTTCTACAGGTTCCTCTAGAATGGAGATTGGGGACCTCCTTGGTTGGAGCATCCATCTTCTTCCACCAAAGAAGCATTATTCCCACTTGTCATCAAGTGCCTTCAAGTTCCTTGAAAGGCCCCTAGCTCTCTCTTCTTTCCTCACTTGGAATTCTAAATTTCTCATCAATATTCCTTGGTTCTAGTTACAAGTGTTTGGTTGATATATTTAGCATTTGTGTTGAATTTTGAGGTAGCTGCAGTCGGTATTCCCAGCTACTCCAAGTCGGCCATGAAAGAAATTTAAAATGGAGGGAAAACCAATTAAGATTTGAATTAAATTAATTTGTTTAGGGTCTGCTCCAAGAAGTTAAGGTCGGCCAGCCCCAAAAGACACACCTAATCGGGCTCATTAGATCACTATAAAAAGGCAATCTGTCCTCCTCCTCTTTGCACCAATTCAGATCACCTACTTATCCTATGTTCACACGTGAGCGTTCTTTGAGGTAGCAGACCGAGTTTCTTCTAAAGCAGAGTGAAGTCATCTGAGGCAGACTGCAGTTTATGAGGAAGATCGAAGTTTTCTGAGGCAAGCCGAAATTCTCTGTGGCACAGTTGACTGAATTCTGAGGTCAAGTTGACCGAATTTCAGAGGCTATCTCAACAGGCCGAATTTGTCTTTGGTTGACCAGGTTTGACCTGGGTATGTTTGTGGTCAGTTTGACTTTGTTATGGAGTTGTGTACTTACTGAAAATTGTAAGTTAAATGTTTTAGGGGTGACTGTCATTACATTCGATATTGGTGTAAACCTCTGCGCTCATAAAGATTACATAAGAAGTAGCACCCATACCCAGAAATTCTCTTCTACAGTTTGATTGAATGTCATGAGTATGCTTAACCACATAGGCTAAGCAATCTTGCGGGTGGTTGTGGCCATGCATTTCCACCATGCACGTGCTTGTACCAGAGCTACTTGTATTCTGAGTTGACTCAGATCACATCAAAGTGATTGTTTGTCCTCTGCTTGTTACAACGGAATAAAGATGCATGTTAAAGATAACAATGTCACTAGTTATGCACCGAGTATTAAACAAGCAATGGTAACAAATGATCCAAATCCACGATAGATCTACCAGGATTACATCTACAGAAAATGCAACATGATCAGGGACTGGAATATTCCAATATGAAAAATAGTTATTTAAATGAGTAACTACCTGCTTTGTAAATTCACCCATGCCATCAATATGTGAGAGGGCATCAACTGCTGCCAACAGTGCTATCATTCCCTGAGTAAAATCTAAAAAATGTAAGTGACAACAGCTATATTCATAAATGGCACAATCATCACCCAACAAAGCTGTTTCAAAACATCTGCAAGCACATAACATCACTGAACCCATTGATTAGCCAAAATTAGATACGTACAGATAAAGGAGAATCCGCTCCAGGAGTCTTGTCTCGGAAAAATGATGCAGAATCCATTGCTGCTACTGCCATTATAATGGGTTTTTTTGGTGATGATGATGAAACATTAATCGGTGGGAGTGAAGACCAGACACTGCATATCAGTCAAAGGAAACTCAACTCATACTTGTCTTTCAAATCATTCAAGAAACTCACCAAAAGCTGAGGATAACAGGTCAACCATATAGTAATGGAAGATACTTGACTAATTATAATATTCAAAATAGAATGGAGCACCTTGTGAACTTATATAGAATATTGACAGTGATACAAGAGTGCTATTCTCTGTCATACTTTCTATTTTAGTGATAAGCTTAAATTAAACCAGAGATGCCTTGTGCACTTCCTTGCCTTAGCTATGTCTGTTACAACTTCCAAGCAAACATCACATTGATCATTGTTGGCTGCTTGAGGAATTAGCATATTTCTTCTATTTCCTTTCATCTTTTATCATAATCAGTTATAGAAAAGAAAATTTTCTCACACTGGCAGTAAGTCTAGAAAATCTAGTACATACTGCATACTTGATTAAAGTACAAAATAGAACTGAAATGGAGAATAAACATTCTGCTAGCTGATTCAAATAAAAATTCATAGCGAAAGCATACAAATAATTACCAACCTGTACCCTCCCAAAGGAAGACAGGATTCCTCTTTAAGGCAGGATTCTGAAGTATGCGTACCCAGTTTAGTTGTCTAGATAAGGAAAAATATATTAATTCCCAACAGATAATATTAGTATCTGTCACAGTGTCCATAAATATATGCAATGAAAAGCACAAGAGTGACTCCTAAGCAAATATCTGAGACGCTGGCATTTCAAAAGAAGACAAAGTCTACCTGCATTACTAGGTCAAACTCTGCCATGTTTACTGGGTACTTAAAGTTCTGTTGTTTGTTCAATTTGGCAACCTGCATGAGATACATGAAGCGATTAGTTACGCCACCTGATTTTTAAGATAGTATATTCCAATGCTCATACTATGTTATGGAACCATCTAGTAAACACTAGATTCACAGTCCCACGTCTTATTCTTAGACAAAGAGTAAATTATGGCTTTCATTTCAAAGATTAAATTTCTCTTATCAACACCAAAAAGAGATAGGCTTGCACAGATTTGGACAACAACTTTAACATTATTGATATGGGAAAATACAAGGTAGCCAACACAACTGCTAAAGTATTACAATAAAAAAAAAGGAAAAAAAAGACTATAAAGTTCAAATTAACCACAAGTTCATGTTTGAATTAAAAGTAAAAGTATGATGCTCATTAAAATCATACTCCAGGAGAATAAAGTCTATACAAAGTATAGATGCAAAGTCTTAATTTTAATACTAAATATACATTGGATCTATAGTGTTTTAATCTTCTATATGAATGAGTTAAGATGGTAAAACTTCAAAATCCATCGGTCTCTATCAGGAAATTTTTCCCCGCTGCCTTGGATGGTGGGAGAGTGGAGCTCCTTAGATCTTATGCTCTCCCAAGGATCATACAACCAGGTCCCCTCAGCCATGGTCACTTCCTGGAGGATATTATCCACCTCTGCAGCAGCCTTTTCACAGTGATTGACAACTCCAACAGTGAGCCCGCATCTCAGTCCCCTCTCACCCCCTCAGCCACCAGATCTAGGAGGCCTTGACATCATCTCTCTATTACTCAACATCGAGAGCCCATTTTTAACATTCTTGTTGTCGTTATACTTGCACTTTCTTATCATTTTGCTAGGCTCTTAACTTAGAGCATTTTATTTTTGCTAGGCACTTTAGTTCTTTATCATTTTGCTTTTAGCATTGATCTAGGAGTTGCTTTCACACTCCCATTTTGTATTTACACTAGCTGTACCATTTTTGTCCCACTGACCTACTTTTGTTTGTTGAAAAAGGTACCAAGGAGGTGATTCCTAGTGCTTTTTGCCTAAGCCTAAGAAAACAAGTCAATCCCCATTTTTAGTGTATCTTTATGAAATCATTGAAGTCATGTGTCTTTATAGTCACTTTATGAAATCTAAAAGTACATTGTGCTTTATAATATTAAAGTGACTTTATGTTTTTTAAGTGACTTTATGAGGCAAAAAGGTACATGGTACATCAAGTTATTAATGTGACTAGAGATGGTCACTAATGAAGGGGGAGACATGAGAGGGGGTCAATGTGAGATTACATCTCCACCCTGAATCAAAAGAAGCTGAGATCTAATCTCAGCCCTTGATCTTAGGGATAGGTCTTCTCATCCTTATGGAGACTAAAATGGGGGGAAAAAGCAAATGGAGGCTCATTCTTCATGTGTAGCATTTGAAGAGGAGAGGACGAGAGGAGAAGCAAGGAGAAGGCTGCGATAGAAATTTGCTGAAGGAGAGACTGATTTGCAGCAAGGAGAAGACCAGAGTGGCACAAAACCAGAGAAGGTACAGCAGACCCAGCGCATTTTTTGAGGCACTTCCAGGGCAGACTCAACGCATTAAATGCAGGTCTAACTGGCCTGAAAATTGAGAAGTTTGTGGTTCTGTGGCCTGATTTTAGAGAGGAGAGTCTGACAGAAGCATGAAATTCAAGGGCAGATCTGTCAGGCCAGTGGCACAAAATTCAATGAGTGTGCACAGTTTTCAAGGCTGGAAATTCAAGTCAGTGGCACAAATTCCAAGGCAAAGATTGCTGGACTGTGGCACGAATTTCTAGGAGCTGGCCCAAATTCCAAGGAGGGAGATAAGTTACCCTGGTCCCTGCATTCATAATTAATGCTGTAAATTTCTCTAAGAAAAGCAAATAAAAATCTTCTTCCAACTTGTTTTCCCTTCGGAGTTTTTCCAGGGGCTGATTGACCAAAAATCAGTCTCTAAATTTGTGCATGCTTATGAAATTATCAGCTGAAAGTAAAAAGCAGTGGTAGCTTCTAGTGTTTTAATTTCAATTTACATTCAAGTTTAAATCTCAGCAATGAATTATGGGGTTTGGGCATTAGACTTGACATGCAAAACAAAGCAAAACTGGGTGGGGCTACAAGATACAAATTTTCTAAATGGTATCAGAGCACAAGTGAACCTACAGCTGATAAAGTGTAACCAGCAAGCATAAAACAGCCTATATACCCAGAGATTTGTGGTTGAGAGGGAGAGTGTTTGCTCATTTTCAGTGTTGAGAAGTTGAGTTGGTTGAGAGAGTCAGATAGCTACTGGTTTTAGGGTGGACAGGTTGAATGGGGATGAAAATTTTGGTCCCTAGAAGGAGAGGATACTTTTGTTTCTTGAGGAGTTTGAGTTCTGTGATATTGTCGAGAGTGCAGTACAACCACTCGCTGATCATGTTCAGTTGGTAGAATTCAACAAGCACAATATAAGGGCTAAGAGGATACTTCTTGATGCTATTAAAGAGCACCTTATAGCTCATGCATCAAGCAAGAAGTTTTCCTCTAAGATGTGGGATTCCCTCATAAAACCTTACCAAAGCACCAATGAGAATAAGAAGATGGTGTTACGTGAAAAACTAAGGAACACCAAGATGACCAAGACTGACATAGTGACCTCATAACTTACCCGGATCACATAGGTGAGAGATGAGTTGGTTGTAGTGGGAGCAGCTATCCCTGATGACCAGTTGGTCAGGACAGCATTGAGTGGTTTTTCCGAATCCCAAGAAGTGGGATGGATTCATTGATGGCATTGTTGTTAGAGAGCATCTTCCAGACTGGAGGAGGATGTCGGATGATTTCATCCAGGAGGAGTGCCAAGAGTGGTAGCCAACATGGTGGGCTTGATGAGGAGGAGAATGTTGCCCTCGCAACTAAGGGCAAGGAGAAACCCAAGAAGGGGTCTGTTCAGTGTTGACTACTGGAGTAGCACCTGATGATTATGTGAAGACTCCATGCCCAAGGATGATCCAGAGGACACTTGTACCATCAGATGTCATCAGTCAACAGAGTTTTTTAACTCTCCTTCTATCTTCTCATCATCTTTCTTCTTTGTACCCAGATTCCACACCCTGCGGGGAATTGTAATAAGTGATGCTAGTATGATGATTTTCTTGAATTTGTAACAGGCCTAGGATGTGGGACTCGATCAGCAAACGAGTACACCTTGGAGTGTTTTTTTTATCCGGTTAATTATCCCTTCTTTTTCAGAGGCGGATAATTCTCTGGATTTTTTTCACTCATTTTTACCCCAAAGCCGAGGTGACGGTTTGAAGATTGAGCCCCTGACACATCTTAGTGTCTAGAGTCGAT
>APFE031545965.1:83796-99284 GCA_000404065.3 Pinus taeda | reverse complement strand
GTTTTGAAAAGAACTCTTCTTCTTTTACACCTTGGAATCTTTTAAAGAAGGCATCTTTAAATTTTCTCCAACTAATGACGTGTGTTGTTTTTTTCCACCACATATACCAATTATATGCTTCTCCTTCCATTTTCATGGATGCATGTCTGAGCTTTTCATCATCGTCATTGATGTCATATATCTCAAAGTATTATTCTGCTTTATTTATCCATGCAACATTGTTTTTTTCATTTCCATCGAATTTAGCTATCTCGACTTTTGCCCTTCGCTGGTATGTGGCTAATGGTTGAGCGAAAAAAGGGTGTTGATTAGTAAGGGTATCCCAAAGTTGCTTGTTTGTAAGGGCTGTGTTACTTGCTTCTTGGTGGGGTGTCGCTGATTTTTTTGGTGATTCAACCTTTTCTTGAGAGTCTATTGACTTTGTTGAATTTGATGAGACGTGTTGTTGATTCTCTCATTTTCTTTTAGTAGTTGTTCGGGTGTACAATTCATTTTTTTACACAAAATTTTCAGCATTGTTAAGAATTTGTCACCCTACTCCTCAAGCTTAATCTGAAACTCGTTTAATATTTTAGTGACCTCATTGTGGTTGTTATTTATCTTATGCTCTGCATCCAACAATTTTTTTTGGAAATTCGCCATTGTCATTGTCGACGTCGAGCGGGTTTGCGGAGGCGTGTATTTATCTGCGAGCGTAAATAATATATATATTTTAATATAATTAAATTAAATTAATTAATTTATTATATGACATAAGTGTGAAACTTTTTTTAAAGTTTGTAATTAATTAATTAAAAATTAAATAATTAAATTGAGTTAAATATATACTTATATTAGATTAGTTATATAATATAATAACACACACAGATATATATATATATTATAATATATATATATATAATATATAATATATATATATATATATATATTATATTATATATATATATTATATATATATCGTGAGTGGACAGTCTGGCTGAATGGTTTCGCTGAATGGTCACCTCTGACAGTCACGTATTTTTTTTTTATAACCAATACTTGTCAAGCAGAACCCGAATTGTAAATCGACAAAGGTATCAAGTAAGGAGAAATGCCCTACCTCTGATGGCACTGTATTTGCTCAAATCCAACAAAAATCGTTTCCAAATGCCCTGGCTTACTGATGTTGTATTTGCTTAAATTTGCACAAAGGTCAGGGGATGGAAATAGCAGGGACACAGTGTGAGCATAGTAGCGGATGGGAAGGCGATTGTATTGTTTGGCCCGCAGTTGGAAGAAGCGGGTGGTTAGGAGGACAAGAAGCACGATGCTAATAGAAAAAAGATGGGAATCGCGGTTAGAGTGGTGGACGATTGACGAGGCAACAGAAAGGGTGGTGGACGCAGTGTGCAGCTGAACCACAACGCTCAAGACTATAGATCTCCCGTGGATGCGAAAGGCCCACAAGACTACAGACCACCGATGCAACGTGTGGTCAGCGGGTAGCAGCGGAATGGAAGGAGGCCATGATAGTTTCAATGACGGTCGAAATTGGTGGACAACGAGTCAAGGAATGGTGGAAAGCATGAATGTGTGAGTATGATAGTGCATGGATAAGGTTCTAACAGTGGCAAAATTGGAACAAGGAACAAGGGAACAGTGGTCGGAAATTGTCGGTGTCTTGAAGAAGGCGAAGTTCTGGGCTAGGGTTTCTAGTTGGAATAATTTCTAGGGTCTGCGGGTTTGAACAGGCAGTCAGATCAACAAGCCCAAGGAACCAACTTGCTCTGATACCAATGAAGCATAAAACTTCTGGATAGACAGAAATATATATATAAATATTTTATTAATAAGATGAATTACATATGATGAATGATTACAATGGGGTTCTTGGCTTATATACTGCCATGGACACCCTTTGGGAAAGGGCATCATCTTATGATCATGCTCTTTCATCTAATTAAACCTAAAATTAAATAATAAACCTAAAGGTAACTAATTTTTTACATAACATTCTTCAACTGGTTCAATGATACCCACTGCAAGAATCTTATCTAACTCAATGCGGACCCTTTCCTTATACTTTAGATTGAGGTGGTAAGGTCTTTGTTTTAGAGGTTTCACATCTAGTCTTAGGGTGATCTTCATCACACTCAAGTCTCCTATTATTCCTTTTATATCATAAAACTTTGTGGGAACAAGTCCTGATATTTGTGAAGCAGTTCAACGACCTTATCTAGTATCGCGTCATCCCAATAATCCCCAATCTTTGCAAACTACCGCTCTACCTCTGTGCCAATGTTCACCTATCTAGTTTTGAGTGGCTCCATTATGTTGGAGTTCTCTAGTTGTGGTCCTTCAACTCTGCAGTGGCCTTCAGTCTCTGATATATTAATCTTTCTCAGGTCTTCATCTTCCTCTTCCACTGTTACATTTTAACACTCCAGTGTGTGGCTTAGATGGGTAGTCCAATCAGGTTGAATCAGGTCTAGGGGATCCTGCAGTATCCTAAAGATTGTTGTCTTAACCTCCTATAATGCTTCATAGATAGATTCAAATCCATCCTCAAAACTGAATGCCATTAGAAATCCTTGGCACAAAACATGCCATTCTTTGATTCCATGACAGAGTTCTGTCTCCAAGTACCAATTCATTGGTATAACATCCAAGGTATGACAAAACAGATGGACCCACTCAAGCTGAGGATTCACTCCATGCACTTTAGTCCATTTGTCCAAATGATCGCATGGATCATTTCTCTCGTCATAATTTTTTGTTAGTCATACCTTCGGGAGGCCAAAGCATACCCTCGTCATCCTTCTATATTCACACCAATCCTCAAAACTATCCTTTTATGTACCCCACCATCTTGTTGGTGTTGCGTGTAACACCTAATTTAATGCTTGGAAGCGATGCTTTTTTGGTACTTCCCTTTCAAATTCATCCAAAAAGTGATCAACATTAGTTAACCCATCATAGTGAGGTAGATTTCTTACCTTTGATGATACACAGCGTAATGACCTAGTCATCTTATTACAGCACAGTGTAGATACTTCATGCAATTGATTCTGCCAGTGCTCTAGTTCTTCATCTAAATCTAATGTGCAGGAGCTCTCACAGTCCCATGCAATACGTCTATCGGCTATTTGATTCACCCAATCCTAATCTCACGCCATTATCTTGTAAATCTGGTCCAAATTGTTGGGCATGGAATCCCCCCCGAGACATGTTTTTGGGATCAAAGCCCATGTTTTGACCAAATGATGTTGTAAAGCCCTACAAAATGCGGGTGCGGAAGTATGTTAGAGTCATACAGTTGTCTACCTAGTTTGTAATGTAATGTTGGCCTACCCATGGTCGATGGACCATGGGATTGTATAAATAGAGCGAGGCTCTAAATGTAAAAGTGAGTTAGTGGGAGCAAAGTATGAGATAGAGAAGTAGAATCACAGAGCAAGTGTCTAAGTGTATCTTGGGTCATAGGGTAGGAAAACGCTCTACAACTGAGTGTCCAGAGGCCTAGTTGTCCACAACTGAGTGCGCAGACCCCTACAACTGAGTGTGCAGGGTGGAGTAGAGTCTGTAACTGAAGAAGAAGATAATAAAGAGATGTTTTATCCAAATTCTATGTATATTTTCTTGAGTTATTACATGTTTGATATCAATTACAAATATATTGTTTATTTACTGTTCACACTTGTATGAATGATTTATATTGATAAGTATATTTTACACATGCAAATAAGCTAAGGTAATCAACTAATGGTGGAATACTAGTAAGGACTTGAGTAATAATAGCATTTGGCCCCCGAGTATGGATGCACGAAGGCAGCATCTCAAGTTGTGAGGTACAGATAAGTGTGCGTACCAACCTGCATGTAGGTTCGAACCACAGACCACTTGAACTCATCAAACATCTCCAGGTTGCGAAAACCTAGTTCTAGCACTCTCCCATACTACTTTGGGTGAGACCTCAGTCCGCACTCTATGGATTGTTGCCGAAAGGGCAAGTAGTATTGAGATTTGTTTGGCTAAATCACCTCTAAACCTGGGTCAGGCCCCAACAAGCCAACAAATGGTTCCATTGCTGGGACCAGGATCTGGATAAGGGATGTATGATGTCATGTCATTGGAATCCAACAAAGAAAGAAATTGAAGGGTGGCTAGACAAACAAAATTCACGAGTTCACGGCACAGGAAAATAGGAATCCATAAGTGTCGAAGGAATAGTGGTTAGAGTGCTACTTATATATGGAAATCCATGAAATTTTGTTTGCATCCTTCCCCTCTGAGTTGTATGAGTGGATCGTGAAGCTAGCAAACAGTTAGGGAAGGTGTAGGCTCGACAAACCAATTGTGTGGACTCCAGAGTTGGTGCATAGACTAGAAGCATTGGAAGATAAGATCACACGCACTGTGGACCATTGGCTCGATCGAATTATAGGAGGGTTTATCACCGAATTCACAGTAGATACTTTAGTAAACTATAGAGAGGTGGAGCAATGATTCGTTAAAGGACCACGAGGTAAGTACATTAAATCTTTGAACACTTGGATTAAAATGCTACTGTGTGAAAACTGGGTTATGCAAATAAATTGATGTTTGGGGCTACGTGAAGTGGGAGGATCTATAGAAACGAAGGTAGCACAAAGATAGAAACTAGCCCCTTGATTTCGCCTCGGCGAGAAAGTGAGGAAGAGCTTGTGAAATTTTCACCAAGAAGTGTGATCAGTTTGATAAGACAACGAATTCCACTCATACCACCTACACCTACACCACCACCGATTTCACCATCTTCACCCCCATCTCCACCCATACCACCTCCACCACCACCACAGTTTAATATGGCGAGCACAATAAAATTGTTGGTGGTCAAAGGAGTAGGGAATGAAGATCTAGGCCAATTTTGGTTCATGGTAAAGCCTGTATGGGAAGCACAAGGAGACGTGGATGACTGTTGGCTATGTGGGGCCTAACCCAGGTTCAACAGTGAGTTTAGCCAAGAAAATCCCGGTACTACTGGCCCATTCAGTAACAGTTTGTGGAGCACATACTGAGGTCTCACCCGAAGTAGTATGGAAGGGTGCTAGAACTAGATTTATGCACCTTAGGGATGTCTTGATGAGGGTTCTGGAAGTACATGATCCTCACCTACACGCTGTGCTGCCCTGCGCAACTTTCTGTCCTTCACAACCTATGTGCACCTTTGTAAATACAGTATTGTCCTGATCCTGATCTTTACTGTGCTAATATATTAGTGCTTTAACTTAGTTTGTGTGAACCCAATGTTCTGATTAGTTATTTACTTTCAAATAAGTGTGCATAACCAAAACACATGTAAATGCATAAAGATAAACAACCCATAGAAATCCAGATCTACAAATAGATGCACAATATTCTGAATCAACTTATCTTTATTAATAAGCCTTTTCAATTATGGCTTAGTACAAACCCGAATCCACCCTGTGCACTCAGCTGCAGAGGTCCACGCATTCAGATGCGAACTCTACTAGGCCTCTGCACACTCAACTGCAGAGCCTCTACCTACTACTATGACTCAATACCTTCAAATCCACTTCTATCCTCCAACCATGACTTTGCATCTATCCATTACTTTCCTGCCAAAAGTTATCTTTACACTTAGAGCCTCACTCTATTTATACAATCCCATGGTCAGTTGACCATGGGTAGGCTGACACAACTTTAAATTAAATTACATTATTTTAGGGCAGACAACCCTATGAGTCATCCTAGACTCTCGTACTCCGCACCCACATTTCATGGGGTCTTTACATTACATTGACAAAAACTCGGGCTTTAAGCCCCAAGAACATGCTATGGCAGGGATCTATTGCCCAACAGGCCCCCAACACAATCATCGTGACTCATCCCTAGTCACTGTGAAGTGATCTTCGCATGAAGCCCTTCCAACTATTCTTGAGCTGCGCAAAGGTCCGTAGCACACTGTTCTGCCGTCTATTGGATTTGATCTACCCACTCAGGTCAATATTTACTGTCCTCGGCAAATCCATGTCTGAGAGCATGCAATACTTTCATTTGGGCAAGCTCTCCTTTGATGGTCGCAGTGACGAGGAAGGCCTCATCAATTCAAGGCTGGATGCGTGCTTTGAGTACTGCCTCTTTTTGACGTTCTATATCCACTTGCTCCTTCAATGCCTTTGCTTGTTGTAGCCTCAGGAGCTGTTGAGTTAGGACTACTATCTACGCCATCCCGCACACACTATCATATTGCATTTGAAGCTCCCGCGCCTTTGTTTCCAACCGTTGTATGGTGGGGTCCCCCTGTAAGGCTATGAGGACCCTGAAGGATTATTTCAACAAAGTGGTACAACTCTGCACTGCCTGTTCAATTTCTTCTAGCCCTTTTTGGATATCACCAGCACGCTATTCTCAAACTTCTAGGGGTGTGGATGATTGTGCCTTCACTTATAGTTTAGAAATCTGTAGGTTGAGGTCCAGCTAGATCCTCATAGCTTCCTCCTTTTCCTAATGGAATCCACTGGCCAATTTGTGGATCTGCATTCCTATTGGTAGGTTTGTCGCAATTTCCAGATCTAGGGTGTGGCGACATGCTTCCTCTATGATCTACTCCAGCTGCTTGTTCTGTGCCACCGCTTCATCACATTGTATGCTAAGCTACTCGATATTGATTCACTGTTCACTTACCATTTTCACTATGTGTCCTTCCCTACCGCAGAGTTCTACTGTCGCTCTGTCCTACAGCTAGTATAAAATATCCTACGGAAAGGCAACCAAGTTTAGGCCAAGTCCCTTGATCCATCCTACCGCGGCTCTATCCTCCATGTTGTCCGCTGTCAGTGCTCCTTCTGGTAGCGCGATGGTGTTGGCCATTTTGGCCCGCAACAACTGCTCTATTGCCAAAGTACCCGCAGCACTGTAGGTGACTACCATTCCTTCGTGTGGGGGCCATGTTTGAAGTCCCTGCAGTTGCACCCTAAGGGCCCCCAACACATTTTGTTGCCCTGTCATTGCTTCCTGGAGCGCTTCCCTAGTGACCTCACAAACTATGTCGCCGATGTCTTATAGGTCACCCTCTGTCAGTGTAACAGGTTCCCCATCCAACTTGGAAGCTTTGGTCTTCTTCCGTGGCCCTATTCGTTCTATACAGTGTGGCTGTTTCATTGGTGTAGATGTTGTACTTGGGTCCGCGCCTTCCACCATGTCGTCTATCCCTTGTCCCGTGGTCAGGTCTGAGCCTCTTTCCTCTTATGTCATGGTGGCCCTAGCTGTTGTTGCTTTTTTGCCAACCTTGTTCTACCTTACGACGGCCTTCGCTGCCTTGCGGGAATCCCTTACCTCCTCAGTGAGCTACTCGTTCCGCTTCTGTTGTGCTAGTAGCTTGGTGGCCTCCTTCTGTCTTTGTATCATTGTCTCATCACGTGCCGCCAGATCCAGGGTGCACCATTCGGGTGGCCATGAGTCGAGCACCACGAAAACAGTGTCATCAATTTTGATGAAATGGAGTTTGATCTAGTTATGCTCTAGATCCTTCCACACCTTGATATACACAATGTGCATATCTACCTTAAAGTCTGCAAAGATCCACATACTGTCGTACACCATGGGGGATAAGCAAGATCTTTAATTTCCCGCTACCTGCTCCTTTTTATCGTAAATTGTACATATTGTCATGAACAGTGATACCAACAGTCACCTCCCAGCCTACCCGCACAGCAGTGCAGCCTCCTATGCGTGGGCGTGACCCCTGTGACATATTGACCCTATGCACAACCCCCTTATTACACAACTCCCCTATAGACTCTTTTATTATCCCAGAGTCTCTTTCAATTGCTTGGAGTGCTGAGACTATGCTTCCTACGGATAGTCTGGTGGTCGCACCACTTGTGCAGGGCTTCAATTCAATTTCCAGCCTAGTCAACGGGCACTCCACAATTTCCCTCACGACAGTCGATGCAGCGCGTTCTTCCTTATGTGGTGCACTCCCCGAATTACTTTGTCTGGTAAGGTGTGGTCTCAGCCATGGTAGCAAAGCCACAAATTCTCAGTGGAAATATTCTAATGCAGTAGAATCACCACTCATATCTTGTCCTATCTTTCTTATTTTATCTTGTGTGATTTCAGTTTCTAGTTTTTTCTTTTCTTCATTCATTAACCTACTTTTCTTGCTTAGTCATACTCGATCTTTGAGTTTGTGAAACTTAAGGTTCCCCCGTTGAATGGCTTTCGAAATCTACATAGTTTTGACCTCGCGCTGCTGCATAATTCCTTCGTTCTAGTCCCCACGTATTGTTCCAACTATGCGAGGATTCCTTCTACCCAAAACTATGGCCTCAACTCTACCCATCATCTTTGGAATCATCTCCGCAGTCAAATTCTTGTACATGGCCCTAGAGGCCCATTGGGCCACTGGTACGCACAAGTCCTAATTAGTTTGTCTAGCCTTGTGGAACTTGTTCAAGATCCTGCATACCTTCATGAATGCTTCTATGTGGAATGTTTATGGTGTGTGTTGTTTTTCCTGCTACTTCATCTGGTTCTGATTTTCGATCCTTATTCTGGGGTGTGCTTGTGTGGACTGCACAACGTACGTCTGTACCCAGCAACACAAGTGGGTGCACAAGCTGCTTCATCCTAACTGCCCCGCTCTCATTTGATGCTGGGAGCTTCCAAAACGTAGGTGCATCCGCCTTCTATATTCATGCTAGTTTCCAACAGCCTCCTGATGTGTACTCCACCATCCTGTGGTTGTTATGCGCAGCGCCCATTCCAGCGCACTATACCACTGTTATTCCCATACTGTGCTTTAAAATTTGTCCAGGAATTCATCCACCACTATCACTCAATCATATGTTGACAGTTCCCTTGCCTCTGTCTTCACGCAACACAATGATCTAATCATCATGTTGCAATTCGGCGTTGTCACTTCATGAAACCAGTTCTGCCAGCGCTCTACTTCCTCATATGAATCTGAAGTATAGGAGCTATCATGCTCCCATGAGATTCTCCCATCTGCAGTTAGATTCACCTCATCCTGGTCTCACACTATTATTTGGTAGATACAATCCAGCTCATCGTCGCTTTCATCGTCATGCACTGGTTCAGTGTAGTGTGCTCCTTCGACTGGGTCTAGTGGGACTACTACGCATAGCGACTTTTTCTCAAATATCATCTTTCACTTCTTTAGGTTGATGACTCTGTTCATATCAGTGGCCCAATCTATTCCTAGCAACACAAGATATGGTTTGTTGTCATCGACAATCTCTATCACTTCAAAGTTTGTCTGTGTGCTCATGCCTTCAAAATCAACTGTTACCCCTTGCAACCTCCCCATGGGAAAAATCCTCTGTTGGTTTGTCATTCGTAATTCAATAGGGGACCATTGCAACGCAAGTCTGCTCATGCATTCCCATGTTTTCTTCGATAACACATTCGCTTCTGAACTCAGAGCTAGGATTACCTGATCCATTTCATACTCACCAAGTCAATCTCATCTCCCTTCCAGTACGCAAGGCATATTTTTCCCAATTTTTGCACTACGCGGGGTCTCCTGACCCCGCGCACCTAGTGATCAGCTCCTATAGTCCCTTAGCTTCCTTGTTGTCATGCAGTAGTTTCATGCATGTCTCCAGAAAGGTTGTAAGCATAGAAGGATCGATCCCTGACTCTGGTTGATCCTTACTACCTGATGTGGAGACCTCCGCGAAGCTCTTATTAGATTCCATGAATGTCTCCTTCGTGCGTTCTAAGTCAAATTCAGGTTCCTTTTCAGGAGCCTTACAAACCCTGTATCTTCCTTGAGCTACTTCCCCTTATCTTCCCCTGTGGTTGCACGGCTTCTGAGCATCATGTTCACATTTGGGTCTTCTTCGCGTGGTTCCAACCTCATCATTTGGATATTCTGAGTCAGAGGACACTAGAACACCCCTTTTTCGTGCATCTATGTAATCAACATAGGACAATCTACTATTTCATGATCAAACTGAGGACAATACGAATAGGATATCCTCATCGGGTTGGTGTAATTGCAGGCATAGTGCTTTGGTCCTCGGCAATTGTAGCAAATCAGTTGTCCACAACCCTTCCTGGTCCCATTCCTCCTAGTCCTCAACCTCGCCCCTAAAATCCAGTGCACACCATCCCTGCAATTGGGTCAAGGGCTTGTGGTTCTATCTGCGTCCTATAGGCCAGGGTTTGATCCATCATTAACTCATAGATATCGCAAGTGCACTTGTCGTGGCCTACCAACCTGCAGAAATAAAAAAAAAACTATTGGGGAGTCTATGTATACTTCTGTAACAAATGAAAATTGTTCATCATGTGTTTTCCTCCTATCTGACAAATCGCGCACCATAAAGCGGGCATTACACTCGGCCCTGCCTCTGTCTCTGGTCTCAATGGCATTGGTCCCACTCTTGCCCATTAGTTCGTGAATACTAGAATGTGGTCCTTGTCATGGCCCTGACCTTTGCATTTTACGCACCATACTTCCTTGTGCGCCTTTGGCCGTGGTGCCCTATCCTGCTTCAAGCTCTGTATTTCCAAGCATAGATTCTATAGTTTCGCGTGGATTTTTTGAAATCCCAACCCAGGATCTTGTATTGAGGTCTCATGCAACCTCATCGTTGTTTCCAATGCTTCAGCCTGGGTGGAAATTTTTTGTTGTGACAACATCATCCTCAAGTGCGGTGTCAGGGATGCCACAAACCATGCATGATGTTGTGCATCCATGAGCATCATATTGTTAAATTGGCAACTAGGGCCACACTCCATGTGGGTAAGCTTATTTATGGCAGCTGATATTTTTATTGGATCCCTCTCGTCGAGAGGTGTAGGATTGATCCAAAGATCATTTGATTCCGATATGTATTTATGGAGATATGAATTTATTTAGATTATGATTTTATTATCTGGCCGACCAACTCTTATGTAGGCTCTAGAAGCCCAACCAACGTGTCTATTCAACCTCTACACCTTTACTATAAATAAGATAGAATTTGGAGTCATTAGAACAACACATTCTTAAGGTGTTCTCCTCCTCTCCACGTTTCTGGGTTTTGGTGAAGGAGGGACACCAAAAGTGTACGCTGGTCTTGTATGGTGCCCTAGCCGCAGATGAAGCCCTAGCTGCAGTATGATGATCCTAGTAGCAAAGATGGAGACCCTGGAGACCCTGATATGCTATGCTAGATCTAGATAAGTCACGGTCAATGAAACGTGTGATATGTTGCCCTAAATTGCTTTTGAAGAGCCACACATAATGTTGTTCATGATTCAATGTCAATGGAACGCTGCCAATAGCACGCAGCAATGGAAATAGATATTACATATTAATACGCAGCTCACGCTGGATGTGGTATGGTTTGGTGAACATATTACACTATTCAGGGAATACGCTAATGCTGTACATTGATACGCAGATCAGTGAATACGTTGTTCCTTTCATGCAAGACAGTCTCGTGATAAATCTACTTTGTTGTCATATGGAAGAGCCACAGCCATTATATACTGATCATGAGGAGAATGCAATACATAAGGAGTTATAATACGCAAATGGGAATAAATGCCACGCAGTTATAATACACATATGGTAATGATGCCACACAATCATATAATACCATGTAGTTATAATACGCATATGGTAATGAAGTCACGTAGTCATATAATATACCTTGCTGTAAAGTAAACGCTGGAAAATATACGTTGCAGTACATAAGTTTTATATATATGTTGGATAGTATATACGCTGGGCGGTAATGAAAACACTGGAAAATATACACTGAGCAGTCCTGGTTATATATATATGCTAGACATGTATATATGCTGGGAAGTCTTGGTTATATATACACTAGTCAGGTATTCATTAATGGACCACTGTCATCAAGCCGCAGTGATGAAGTAAACGTAGTCATGGTGTTGGAGGAATGCCAATATGTTATGCATAATTGGATTGCATGGAACTATAGCCTAGCTGCTTTGCTAGGCTGCAAGCCATAGAAAGTAGCTAAGGCTGATATATATATGATCTCCAGAATGAAGCAACAGAAGAGTATTATGAGCAGCATGATGAGCTGCATAATGGGTAGTAGTATAAGCAGAATGATGCATGACCAAGCAGCTAAGGCTGATATCAACAGAGGCAAATTGTTGCAGCATGATGAAACAATGAGAGGGAAGAGGAAGCAGCATGGTGAGCAGCACTATGATACATTAGCAGGGGCAGTAGCATGATGATGATGATGGATGAGATCATGAATGGGCAGCATGGTGCAGCAAGAGGACCAGATGCAGCACGATGTCAGTTGAAGCAGAATGTCTTCAACTGATCTCATCGTTATAGGAGATGATCTATGCTTAGATCCAGATAATTCAAAGTATTGACTTCTGTTGTATATGTACTATCTCTCTCTCTCTTTCTTTGTTGAACTTTGAAGATAAAAGAAGATTTTATCGAAGGGTTTCCCCACACATTGTGGGGTTTGTCCCTGGCTCGCACCATATCTTGTGTCCTCATGGCTTGGCTTGTATTCTGCGTTTTATATCTATGTTCTATCTGTAGTTTATCAAAATGGTGATGTGATTGCTAACTGTGAAAATTTAAATAAATTGCTCTAGCATAGAACATACCTAAACTTAACACATATTAGCCTCGCAGATCGTACTCTTTCGCTGTTGATCTAGATCCCAGGGGGTCTCGCCTAGAAGCATCACGATCTCTTTAAACTCGATGATTGAATGTGTCTCTGATTTCGGTCAGATATATTCTTTGTTCAGTGAATTCTAGATCTCTGCTATCCAGACATTTGGGTGGTCATTAGAGTGCTTGAAATATCATGTCAATGCGTGATCCTGCAACATGCTCACAATGTAGCCTTCTTAATTTTGTTGTCTATGATCCCTTGTGCTTCCCAAACTATTCTTACCATGAACAAAACTAGTCCGGATCCTCATTCCCTACTCCTCTGAATACGGGTAGCTTGATTACGCTCACCACGCTAAACTGCAGGGTTGGTGGAGGTGGAGTGGGTGAAGATGGTGGTGAGGGAGGTGAAGTGGGTGGTGGTGTAGTTGGAGGTGGTAACTTCAAAATTTGTTGCCTTATCAAACTGACCGCACTTCTCGGAGAGACCTGAGTGATCTCTTCTTCTCTTTCTTGTGAAGGTGAAATCAAGGGACTATTTCCTAATTCCCCACTGCCTTTGTAGATCTTCTCGCTCCGCGTCGTCCCAAACATTAATGTATTTTCATAATTTGCTTTTCACATAACAGCATCTTAATCTAGGTATTCAAAGATTTAATATACTTACCTCATGGTCCCTTGAGAAAACATAATTCTGCTTCACTGTAGCTTACATTCGTGTCTACCACAAACTCATTGATGAATCCCCCTATTATCCAATCGAGCCAATGGTCCACAACTCGCGTGATCTTATCTTCTAATGCCTCTAATCTACGCACTAATTCCAGAGTCCACACTGTAGGATAGTTGAGCCTACACCTTCCCTAGCTATCGGCTAACCTGCGATCCACTCATACAGTTTAGAAGGAAAGGATGCAAAGAAAATCTCGTGGATTTTCATATACACGTAGCGATCCAACCACCTTTTCTGAGATACCTACGGAGTTCTATTTTCCTATGTCACGAACTTGTGAATCTTCTAGTCCAACCACTCTTCAATTTCCTTCTTTGTTGGGTTCTAGTGGTAGGACATCAGACATCCCTTAGATAGATCCATGTCCAGGCAACAAAACTATTTGTTGGCTACGTGGGGCCTTACCCAAGTTCAACAGTGGGTTTAGCCAAGCAAATCCCAGTATTACTGGCCCTTTTCGCAATAGTCTGCAGAGTGCAGACTGAGGTGTCACCCGAAGTAGTATGGGAGGGTGCTGGAACTAGATTTCCACACCATAGGGATGTCTTTATGAGGGTTATGGAAGTGTGCGATCCTAACCTGTGTGTTACGCTGTCCCGCGTAGCTTTCTATCCTTCACAACCCATGCACACCTTTGTGAATACAATATTATGCTAAGCCTAATCTTTACTATGCTAATATATTAGTGCTTTAACTTATTTTGAGTGAACCCAATTTTCTAATTACTTATTTACTTTCAAATAAGTGCGCGTAACCAAAACACATATAAATGCATAAAGATAAATAGCCCATAGAAATCTAGATCTACAAACAAATGCACAATATTCTGAATCGACTTATCTTTATTAATAAACCTTTTCAATTCCAGTTCAGTACATACCCGACACCACCCTACGCACTCAGCTACAAGGGTCCATGCACTTGGTTACGGACTCTACTAGGCCTCTGCACACTCAGCTACAGAGCCTCTACCTACTACTACGATCCAATACCTTCAGATCCACTTTTATCCTCTAAACATGCCTTCACATCTTTCTATTACTTTCCATCCAAAATCTATCTTTACACTTAGAGCTTCGCTCTATTTATACAATCCCATGGTCAGAGGACCATGGGTAGGCTGACACAAATTTACATTAAATTACATTATTTTAGGGTGGACAACCCTATGACTCATCCTAGACTCTCGCGTTCTGTGCCTGCATTTCGTGGGGTCTTTACATACTTTGACCAAAACTCAGGCTTCAAGCCCCAAAAACATGCTATGGGGGGGATCTGCTACCCAACAATGTGAATATAAAGAAGGAAACACTGGTAAGCATGTTGCAGGATCACGCACTAACATGGTACATTAAGCATTCCAACGATAACCCAAACGCAAGGATCACGGATATCCAAGCTGCGTTGAACAGGGAATTTAGCAGGCCAAAACTGGAGACATAGTTGATTATCGGGTTTAAGGAAATCACAATGCTTCCAGGCAAGACCCCCTGGGAGATGGATTAGAGACTAAAGGGTATGATTCATGAAGCCAACATGACCTTGACAGATGGACAGCACCACACATGTTTTGTAGCATCACTAATGCTGCATTTAAGGATGGCGTTGTCACAGAGGAAGTTATCCACCCAGGCCAAAGCTTTGGAGATTACAATGAGACTTCACAAGATCCCAATACAAGATCCTAGCCTGGGAGTCCAACAAATCCACACATACTTGAAAATTTGTGTCTAGAAATGAAGAGTTTGAAATAGGATAGGACAACTCGCCCATAATCACACAAGGAGGTATGGTGCTATTGAAGCCCCGAAAATTAGGTCGACAACAAGGGTGATAACCGCCCGGTCCAGACCTTGGTTGACAGCTCCTTATCCGTTTGGTATAGCGGGTCCAACTGGGGATAATGGGACCAGTTACCCAACTAAGGGTGTGTGTGTGTGCAGGATCGGATGTTGCAAATCTAAAAGTTCCTATCTAAACTACTTTAATCTAACTCTATGGTATTGTAATCTAAATCAAAACAGCACATCCAATCTATGCTAACCCAGGATGTAATTCTTCTATTATGCGATCTAAAGAGATTTCAAATAATAACTGGTAATAAAGATCATTCAGCGATTATAAGAATGGAAATCA
>APFE031545965.1:58302-83786 GCA_000404065.3 Pinus taeda | reverse complement strand
AATCGGGTCGACAACAAGGGGGATAACCGCCTGGTCCATACCTTGGTTGACAGCTCCTTATCCATTTAGTATAGCGGGTCCAACTGGGGATAATGGGACCAGTTTCCCAATCTAAGGGTGTGTGTGTGTGTGCAGGATCGGATGTTGCAGATCTAAAAGTTCCTATCTAAACTACTTTAATCTAACTCTATGCTATTGTAATCTAAATGAAAACAGCACATCTAATCTATGCTAACCCAGGATGTAATTCTTCTATTATGCGATCTAAAGAGATTTCAAATAATAACTGGTAATAAAGATCATTCAGCGATTATAAGAATGGAAATCAATTAAGATGAACCACTTTGCATAAAAATTTAGGCAAAACAGTTGTGAACAACATATCACATAATAAGTTATTCGCACATTAAACATAAATAAATGGCTCCACCGTACAAAAGTGCCAAATGGTAACACAAACATTCATGTAATAACATATAAGCAACTAAAAATTGTATATTGCTTTAAGAATATAAGCAAAAATAGTCAAGAGATAAAAGTACCATTTATGACTGGTCCTACTCATAGGCTTCAAGCAACAATGATTTATCTCTCCTTGTTCTAATATCTACTAAGAGTAAAGAAGTGCAACATCAGTAGCAAATATCAAATGCAAACATCAATAAATCTTGATCCTTTCATTCATCAAAACCTCCTCTGTGGGTGCAAAAGTGCATGTTCTGAGGATACGTTTTTGACAAATTCCTGGACCCTTCTCTAAATGCATGAGAAGGGTTTAAATACTACTAACTAAATCTAATAATAGTTTCTTTACAAAAAATCAGGATGCGGTTTTCAAATGACCGCCCTTTTTCTAATCTAATAAGCAAAAATAAGATTCCAAAGTAAACTATTTCTGTATTTCGTCTTTAAAGCTGCATGTATTCAACATTTTTTCAAGGGGAGTTGGTCGGTTAACTTCTGCTTTGAGCTGGGTTGAGAAAACGAAATCGACGAGTGCTGGCACCACCTTTTCAACTGCATTTATGATACATTTCACGGTTATCCACTGACTATGCGGTTTTACCAAATATGTCTAGTAACATTCCCAGTTTAATCTTTTTAGTGCGTGGATTCCTTTTTCCTTTTCTTATGCTTTCTGCTTCCAACCCTCCTCTAATTTTGGTTTGTTTGGTAAATATCCCAGAGTAGTTTCAGTGATTAAATTTTCTCTGTGCAAATTCTCATTTATACAGTTAATGAGAATACTCACTATCGTAGCTACTATTCCTGCTACTTTTTCTGCTTCTTTGATTTGATCATCCCACTTACTAAAGAGCAACTCTTTATGATTCTCATTTATCCTGGGTACGCCTACCTCTTTTCCTTCATCTCCATCCTTCCAAGTCAGATAATCAGTCACCTGCTTGTCAGCCAGATCATAGTCTCTTTGTAATTCGACCACTTGATTAGTGATCTTATCACTCATTTCGCAATAGTAACTCCATTGTGATATCTTTTGTCCCAACACTTCTTGTTGTTGCAGTAGTTGTTCTTTCAATGCAATAGATTTTGAAATAAACTATGTAAGCTTAGGATCATCTTTATGCATCTCTTGTAAATTTTGCAATTGTTTTCCTTTCTCGTCCAGACTTCTTTGATAACCTATTTGCATTTGCTGGAAATCTTCCTGCAACTTTTCAAGCTGTTTGTGTGCCTCATTATTAGCATTGGCATGTTGCAATTTTTGTTGCAGTAACTGTATTTGATCTTCTTGTTCTTTTAACAATTGTTGTACTTCTGATGCTTTGTCAATAGTCGCAGAAGCATATGCTCCTGCGATTTGCGACAGCTTAGTGAGATTTTCAGTTGGATTACTGTTGGGGTCTTTCCATAAGACGTCCATTTGCTCAGCGTCTTGATGCAGTGTATTTTCCAACTTCCTTTTCTTTCTTTGTCTCCTTACTACTACTTTATGTTGAGGACTATAAAAGATGTCTAGAGGAGGAATTTCTTCTATATTAATTACAAGCTCTGAAGATGGAGCGATAGGAGCATGTTCTTTTTCTGAGATATTGTTAACTATGGTTGGGATTACTCCTCCTGCAATCTGAGTATTGCTCGTAGGTGTTTTTGGGATTTGTCCTTCAAGATTGATCATTTCATTGAAGGTTTCCCATTCCTTATCCATCTTGGTTATGACAAGTGGCGATTTGATGATGAGAGAGGGAGGATCTTTTTGCGAGCAGGTAATAACTTGCTGTTGCGGAATTTCCATTGACTGAGCCATGTCCTTAGCTACCTCTTCGCTCTTATTTTGGTCATTCCCGGATATCTTAGAATGTCGAGATACTTCTTGCGCAAACTTAGATTTAGATCTGGAACTGCTTGAATTTCCACTGAGGCTAATGCTTGGAGTTGGTTCTCTAGCAGGTAATCGTAGCTTTTCATAAGGAATAGTGGCCAATCTTTTTTCCCTATATACCTTGAAATTTTGAAAGTCGTCTAGAGATAATTGCGATTGGGCTTCCCGCAAAATTTCTTGAAGCGAGCCTTTATTTTGGAATAAGTCATCAAATAAATCCTTTTTCCCAAAGAACACCTTCACCTTGACTGTAGTTGTGAAATTCTGAGCAATTTCATTTAGGTCAAATGGTCTTGCCGAGATTTTAAATAACTGCAGACATGTTATATTCCGGATTTCTGTAAACACATGACCCACATCAAACAGCGAAAAGGCCCCACAAACCACAGGAAACTGTGACCATATAGCCTTCTTCTTGTCCTTTAAATCCTTTGTTAGGCTGCCTTTTGAACAGGTTTGATATGCAATTTCTCGAGCGAGAAGTTTATCGGGGATATACAAAGGTAGAACATGGGGGGCGACAATGCTTCTAAATACTCTAACATAGGTGAATAATTCCTCCCCGAACCATCTTGCGATGGGGATAATATCTATCTATGCCTCAGGTGAGCACCTCGGGGGGTCTTTATTATATAACATTCTATACAAGGCTAGGACAAGCCAGTGACAAATTTAATAGAAATGGGGAATGAACTGGGAGTCCCATAATATCTTATGATAAACATGGATGGGTAATGGGTCCTGAGTTGTCCATTTACAACCCATAACAGGAAATTTAGTAACATAACAAATCGAATACATAACATATGCGGATAGGTAAAAAGGAGGATAAATCCTTTGAGACATGGATCTTTTAGACCGGTAATTGAGAATAGCCTTGACTAGGTTACCAGAAAATATCTTGGCCCAATCTATAATCATGGCATTTGTGGTAGCATCTATTAATGGTAATCATTCAGATGAAAACTTATTGATATCTGGTTTTCCAAATAATCTACAGAGCATGGCCGCAGCAAAACAATATGGGGAGGTGAGGGAACCAATGCTGTACATACCTTTTTTGTCTTTCTTAAGCGGTTCATCTTTTCTGGGCCAATCCTTGGTGGTCTCTGATAGGTTCGGGGTTCTCTTCCATGAATTTTTCAATAAATTGCGTATTGTAAGTTGCCTGCGGCTCAGGAAGATGATACATGAGCTTTAAATCTTGTGAAGCGAATGCTCTGATGAGCCCTTGTCCTTGAATCTTGAACTGTCTGTCTTTCATTTCCGCATTATCAAGTATCCACTTGATCATGTCCGTATATGGGAGAATTTTGGGCCTTGCTGCTATCCTATGTAGGAATGAGCATGCTAAATCTTCTAGGGATGCTTCGGAAGAACCCCGTGAGTCTGAGCCAGCGGTAACATTCATTATTCTAGGGTTTTCTTCTTCAAGCAGTTTGTACATGCCTTCCCATGTTGATATCCCTGCGTCTTTGTTACAAGTTTTGTCTGTATATAAAGGTGCCATTCCCTTCATCTCGGAGTTTTGAGATTTATTTTTCTTTCCCATTTTTTCCCGCATATTGCCTTGTATAATCCTCCGTTATGTGTCCCTGCGGCTCACAAGTGAAATGGAAATGACTGATCAAGAAAGCTGATGGGAGAGTTTTAAATGCAGTAGATACATCAAATATGTCACCTTACGTGAAGTAATTCTTTGAAAAGAACGCGTCCATATTTCATTAATAACTGACAACTAATCCCTTTATTATCATTTAAAGCACATGATCTTGAGTCAGATTATGGTAAGTGGCTTTTCTTGAATAGCGTGACTGAAAATATTTGCGATGATGCGATTTTGTGATTTGTTTCGCAACTTCACAGATCGCGACATCGCATTACCACATTATCGCACTATCGCAAATATAACGTCGCAGAGCTGGTTTGGCTTAATGTCGCAATCATCGTTCTATTGCAATATCGCATCGTCGCAAATCATAGAAGTTTTACGTTTGCCAAATTTCGTTAGCCCATTTCCTACGTTATGCGATCTCGCGATTGGTGTTATCGCAAATCGGTAAATCTTGAAGTTTTTCTTATTAGTTTTTTCTATTGCGATGCGATAGCCAAATGATGGTACTTTACTATCATTTTACGATGCAGCTAAGCTTTTTAAAGACTTTTTCTTATTATAAACTTAGGTTTTAAAGTATTTAAAAGATCTTCCTAAACTTATGATGGTAACCTTATTTTGAAGAAAGGAAAGTCTTGCTTTTCCAAAAATTTAACTAAGGGTCCCCATTCATTTAGTATTATGGATAACACTTAAATGAACAAGGGGGGAGGGGTTGTTGTTGGCCAAAACAATTGCTGATTCACTTGGGAGAACCAGTTATCTCTGCTTTTCTTTTGAACTTTTCGAGCTTTCAAAACAGAAAGTTTTTAGAAATTTTAATCTTTATTATTGAGAGATAAAGCTCATTATGCTCTAAACTATCAACAATATTTTGTTTCAACTTCTTTCTATTTTAATTATTTGCTTCCTCAACTTTCCCTTACATTTATGTCAGCCATTACTTGGTCTTGTAAAGATAAAATAAAGTTTTCCCTGTGAACCAGTTTTAAATATGCTCATTTGTCATAGGTAGAGCCTCTACTGCCAGCAAGCGTCCATAGCCTCGACAGGGTTACCTGTTACCTAGCAATGATCCTTTATCCTGCTTAAGGTGATCTACAACTTTCAAAGAAAAACCCACATTGACACTTATTGCTTTGATTTTCTTTCTTATTCTTAAAGAACAATGTCTTGGTTTGGTAGCCAAATAATGACATAGTCATTCACTTGATTTACACTTTTGCTGAACAAGCTGGCTCGTGATGAGACCCCTTGTCTCTTGATTTGAACAACCTTGAGTCATTGCCCTGCTTTGGTGGGAAGTATTGGCAAAGTCAGCAAGTTATAATATCTATGATCATGATAAGCCAGCTCGTGATGAGACCTCTTATTCTTTAAGATAAAGTGTATTCATGGATTGTTCCCCTGAATGTTGCGATTTTCTCTAGCAGGGAGGAAGTCATCTTTTTCCTTAAGAAAGTTCTGGACGACAATATTAGAGTGTTTTGGAAACGGATGTTCTACAGAGAATCTTCATTTCGTTATTGATACCTTTCATTGTGCTGATATAAAACAATTTCTTCACTAAAGAATCCTTTCATCAAATATTTTGACATTGAAACTAGTATCGTATCTAGGTTAAAGTTTTTTAACTGCATCTAATAATAATAAAGATCAAGTTTCCAGAAGATTTGCTATTTATACAAGCAAAAGTTCAAAATCTGAAAGAGGAATGGTGTCTTTAGTAAATGTCAAATGTTGTTAACCACAACAGAATTTATTAGGGGGCAAAAATATTTAAAGAAATGAGAGGTAACTATTCCCTTGGATTATGTACATAGTAGGGATAATTTCTTCTTTTATTTTTCCTATCAACTTTTTAAAAACTAAATTATCCGCCTAATAACCTAGCTAAATTACTCCGACTCCTATTTTAACTATATATAGAAAAATTGACTAGGTAAAATGATATTTCCAGTGAAACCATCTTTTCATTTTTATTCCTACATGTATGTACCTTTTAAACATCAGTGTTAAGAATAAAAATTTTCTTGGACTATCAACATTGAATGTGGAATTAGAAAGTGTAACTTCAGTCGGAATTCTGCCTAAAATTTCTTCTTTATGAAATCTTCTTTCCAATTGGATACCTATTGGATCATAAAAATCAGGATGAATTTCTATTATGGATTGGTGATCGTTCAATAGGAAAGATGACAGGCTAGTTTGTGAATATGAGCTTTTAATTTCAATGGCCTGAAATCTATTATGCGCTAAAGTCAAGCTTTTGGCAATTTCTTGTAAAAGGAAAGTTTCCACATATAAATCACTAAAAAAAATAATTAATGATAGATGGAATTTTCCCAAAGGAGAATTATCAATTATCGTGAATTGTTGGCAAGTTTCCAAAAGTACTTTCTCTCGTTGATGATGTTTTTGGATGACATAGAAGTTTTTTAAGGAAGGCTGGTATTGATTGATCTTGGAATTGAAAAATTTCTATACTTCCATAACACAATTCATTTTTCCAAAATGGTAACACATCTCTTGAATGTTCTTTGATAAGGTGTTCAATATACCATAGCAATCTATAAAAAGTCTGAAAATTTAAAACACAATCCGATTTTATACAAAATGAATGCAGGCGAGAAAGAATGTAATGATTATCTGTACAACTAATGTTATAACACAACTGGGATTGATTTGAAATATCTTCATTTTCACAAGAACTGGCCAGAATTATGGGATCTGAGTAATTTCGAATTTCATCTTGTGAATTAGAAAACGAATTATGATTGGGAACAGTCATGGTGGTTTTCTCACGATATGAATCATAGATCGAGATATTGTCTTGGATAGTAAAATCATGCAAATGATCTGTTACTTTGAAATGAGGATTGGCTGGTATAATTATTGAATTAGAATATCTCTCATTGTCTGAGCTCTGTTGAGTTACTTGAGATAAATCAGCATTATCATCGGCTAAGTAACTATCATAAATGACTTCGCAGGGTTCCCTAGATTTCTCTTTTTCATGCAGTATATTCTAAAAGGGAAGGTCAAGTCGTTCATGTTTGTAAATGACCAAAGGGGGTTCTATAGCTGTCTCTTTATCATGAAATCTTAATGGTGATTCATTTGGGTAATCCTTTGTATTTATTGGGATATTGTTAATACTGAGGGGAAGAAAATTATCATCACTAAAAACATCAGGATAAAGAGAAAAATGTGATTCTGAAACAATGCATTTGAAAATATCATCGTGAAAAATTTCTTGTTCATCACATTCATCGCAGACATTAGTCTTTAGATCATACGTTTATGTGTTCGTATTTCCAAGTTGCTTTCTGGTTCCAAGGTAGGTTTTCTTTCAACATTCTCGCTTGTGTCCTCTTGTATTAGAGCAGGCATGTCTCTTAACCTTTGGGAAGTTTCTTCATCATGAGTGATGTGCACATTCAAATTGGGATTTTCGTTCATATTAGAAGAAAATGGAACAAGACTTGGACTAATTTCTGCTGGATCGGGCATAGGAGGGAGGGAATAATTATGCTCAACATAATCTGAAGGTTCTTCATTCATGAGTTCGTTCTCAATATCATATTTTAGACAATTAAGATGGAATCGCATATTAAAATCCCTAACAGATTCATCTTCTTTTCGTAGATATTCAATTTCATCATATACATGATCATAATCATAGAGATCAAATTTACAAATGAAAGCCTTGACAAATTGGTCTCAGCTGTGAATTGAGGCAACTGGGAGGGCTCTACACTAGTTTCTTGCGACTGCTGTGAATGAGAGAGTAAAAATTCTGCATAAAATGCCTTCGTCAATTCCTTGGACGTTTGAACAAAACATTTTGAATAAATTGAAGGGCATGATTAAAAGCAGAAGAATTACTCTTACCATTGAATTTTACCTGAGACAAGAGTCTTACCACTTCAGGTGGGGTGTTGGAAGAGGCGGAAACATTGATACAACTCCAAATGGGAGGTTTGAGAGAAGCCATCCTAATTCAAATATCACAATTTCCCACAACTCTAACTGGCAACATGTCCAGCCCTCCTTCTAGCGCCAAATATGTTGAAGCCCCGAAAATCGGGTCGACAACAAGGGGGATAACCGCCCGGTCCGGACCTTGGTTGACAGTTCCTTATCCGTTTGGTATAGCGGGTCCAACTGGGGATAATGGGACCAATTTCCCAATCTAAGGGTGTGTGTGTGTGCAGGATCAGATGTTGCAGATCTAAAGTTCCTATCTAAACTACTTTAATCTAACTCTATGCTATTTTAATCTAAATGAAAATAACACATCTAATCTATGCTAACCCGGGATGTAATTCTTCTATTATGCGATCTAAAGAGATTTCAAATAATAACTGGTAATAAAGATCATTCAGCGATTATAAGAATGGAAATCAATTAAGATGAACCAATTTGCATAAAAAGTTACGCAAAACAGTTGTGAACAGCATATCGCATAATAAGTTATTCACACATTAAACATAAATAAATGGCTCCACCGTACAAAAGTGCCAAATGGTAACACAAACATTCATGTAATAACATATAAGCAACTAAAAACTGTATATTGCTTTAAGAATATAAGCAGAAATAGTCAAGAGATAAAAGTACCATTTATGACTGGTCCTACTCATAAGCTTCAAGCAACAATGATTTATCTCTCCTTGTTCTAATATCTACTAAGAGTACAGAAGTGCAACATCAGTAGCAGATGTCAAATGCAAACATCAATAAATCTTGATCCTTTCATTCATCAAAACCTCCTCTGAGGGTGCAAAAGTGCATGTTCTGAGGATAAGTTTTTGACAAATTCCCGGACCCTTCTCTAAATGCATGAGAAGGGTTTAAATACTACTAACTAAATCTAATAATAGTTTCTTTACAAAAAATCAGGATGCAGTTTTCAAATGACCGCCCTTTTTCTAATCTAATAAGCAAAAATAAGATTCCAAAGTAAACTATTTTTGTATCTGGTCTTTAAAGCTGCATGTATTCAACATTTGTTCAAGGAGAGTCGGACGGTTAACTTCTGCTTTGAGTTGGGCTGAGAAAATGGAATCGACGAGTGCTGGCACCACCTTTTCAGCTGCATTTATGATACATTTCACGGTCATCCACTGACTATGCGGTTTTACCAAATATGTCCAGTAACATTCCCAATTTAATATTTTTAGTGCTTGGATTCCTTTTTCCTTTTCTTGTGCTTTTTGCTTCCAACCCTCCTCTAATTTTGGTTTGTTTGGTAAATATCCCGAAGTAGTTTCAACGATTAAATTTGCTCTGGGCAAATTCTCATTTATACAGTCAATGAGAATACTTGTTGTCGTAGCTGCTGTTCCTGCCGCTTTTTCTGCTTCTTTGATTTGATCATCCCACTTACAAAAGAGCAACTCTTTATGATTCTCATTTATCCTGGGTGTGCCTCCCTCTTTTCCTTCATCTCCATCCTGCCAAGTCAGATAATCAGTCACCTGTTTGTCAGCCAGATCATAGTCGCTTCATAATTCAACCACTTGATTAGTGATCTTATCACTCATTTCGCAATAGTAACTCCATTGTGATATCTTTTGTCCCAACACTTCTTGTTGTTGCAGTAGTTGTTCTTTCAATGCAATAGATTCTGAAATAAACTCTGTAAGCTTAGGCTCATCTTTATGCATCTCTTGTAAATTTTGCAATTGTTTTCCTTTCTCATCCAGACTTCTTTGATAACCTATTTGCATTTGCTGGAAATCTTCCTGCAACTTTTCAATCTGTTTTTGTGCCTCATTATTAGCATTGGCGCGTTGCAATTGTTGTTGCAGTAACTGTATTTGTTCTTCTTGTTCTTTTAACAATTGTTTTACTTCTGATGCTTTGTCAATAGTCGCAGAAGCATATGCTCCCGCGATCTGTGACAGTTTAGTGAGATTTTCAGTTGGATTACTGTTGGGGTCTTTCCATAAGACGTCCATTTGCTCAGCGTCTTGATGCAGTGTATTTTCCAACTTCCTTTTCTTTCTCTATCTCCTTACTACTGCATTATGTTGAGGACTATAAAAGATGTCCAGAGGAGGAATTTCTTCTATATTAAGGACAAGCTCTGAAGATGGAGTGATAGGAGCATGTTCTTTTTCTGAGATATCGCTGACTATGGTTGGGATTAATCCTCCTGCAATTTGAGTATTGCTCGTAGGTGTTTTTGGGATTTTTCCTTCAAGATTGATCATTTCATTGAAGGTTTCCCATTCCTTATCCAGCTCGGTTATGACAGGTGGTGATTTGATGATGAGAGAGGGAGGATCTTTTTGCGAGCAGGTAATAACTTGCTATTGCGGAATTTCCATTGACTGAGCCGTGTCCTTAGCTGCCTCTTCGCTCTTATTTTGGTCGTTCCCGAATCTTTTAGAATGTCCAGATACTTCTTGCGCAAACTTAGATTTAGATCTGGAACTGCTTGAATTTCAACTGAGGCTAATGCTTGGAGTTGGTTCTCTAGCAGGTAATCGCAGCTTTTCATAAGGAATAGTGGCCAATCTTTTTTCCCTGTATACCTTGAAATTTTGAAAGTCTTTTGGAGATAATTGTGATTGGGCTTCCCGCAAAATTTCTTGAAGCGAGCCTTTATTTTGGAATAAGTCATCAGATAAATCCTTTTTCCCAAAGAACACCTTCACCTTGACTGTAGTTGTGAAATTTTGAGCAATTTCATTTAGGTCAAATGGTCTTGCCGGGATTTTAAATAACTGCAAACATGTTATATTCTAGATTTCTGTAAACGCATGACCTACATCAAACAGTGAAAAGGCCCCACAAACCACAGGAAACTATGGCCATATAGCCTTCTTCTTGTCCTTTAAATCCTTTGTTATGCCACCTTCTGAACATGTTTGATATGCAATTTATCGAGCTAGAAGTTTATCGGGGATATACAAAGGTAGAACATGGGGGGGGACAGTGCTTCCAAATACTCTAACATAGGTGAATAATTCCTCCTCGAACCATCTTACGATGGGGATGATATCTATCTGTGCCTCAGATGAGCACCTCGGGGGGTCTTTATTATATAACATTCTATACAAGGGTAGGATAAGCCCATGACAAATTTGGTAGAAATGGGGAATGAACTGGGAGTCCCACAATATCTTATGATAAACATGGATGGGTAATGGGTCCTGAGTTGTCCATTTCCAACCCATAATACGAAATTTAGAAACATAACAAATCAAATCCATAACATATGTGGATAGGTAAAAAGGAGGATAGATCCTTTGAGACATGGATCTTTTAGACCGGTAATTGAGAATAGCCTTGACTAGGTTATCAGAAAAGATCTTGGCCCAATCTATAATTATGGAATTTGTGGCAGCATCTATTAATGGTAACCATTCAGATGAAAACTTATTGATATCTGGTTTTCCAAATAATCTACAGAGCATGGCCACAGCAAAACAATATGGGGAGGTGAGGGAACCAGTACTGTACATACCATTTTTGTCTTTCTTGAGCGGTTCATCTTTTCCGGACCAATCCATGGTGGTCTCTGATAGGTTCGGGTTCTTTGCCACGAATTTTTCAATGAATTGTGTATTGTAAGTTGCCTGCGGTTCAAGAAGATGATACATGAGCTTTAAATCTTGTGTAGTGAATGATCCGATGAGCCCTTGTCCTTGAACCTTGAATTGTTTGTCTTTCATTTCCGCATTATCAAGTATCCACTTGATCATGTCCATATATGGGAGAATTTTGGGCCTTGCTGCTATCCTATGTAGGAATGAGCATGCTAAATCTTCTAGGGATGCTTCGGAAAAACCCTGTGAGTCTGAGCCAGCGGTAACATTCATTACTCTGGGGTTTTCTTCTTCAACCAGTTTGTACATGCCTTCCCATGTTGATATCCCTACGTCTCTGTTACAAGCTGTGTCTGTATATAAATGTGCCATTCCCTTCATCTCGGAGTTCTGAGCTTTATTTTTCTTTCCCATTTCTTCCTGCGTATTTCCTTGTATAGTCCTTCGTTCTATGTCCCTGCAGCTCACAAGTGAAATGGAAATGACAGATCAAGAAAGATGATGGGAGAGTTTTAAATGTAGCAGATACATCAAATATGTCACCTTACGTGAAGTAATTCTTTGAAAATCATGCATCCATATTTCATTAGTAACTAACTACTAATCCCTTTATTATAATTTAAAGTGCATGATCTTGAGTCAGATTATGGTAAGTGGCTTTTCTTGAATAGCGCAACCGAAAAGATTCGCGATGAAGTGATTTTGCGATTTGCTTTGCAACTTCGCAGATTGCGACATCGCATTATCGCATTATCGCACTATCGCAAATATAATGTCGCAAAGCTGATTTGGCTTAATGTCACAACCATCGTTCTATCACGATATCGCATCATCACAAATCGCAGAAGTTTTACGTTTGCAAAATTTCGTTAGCCCATTTCCTGTGATATGCGATCTTGTGATCGGTGTTATCGCAAATCGGTAAATCTTGAAGTTTTTCTTATTAGTTTTTTCTATTGCGATGCGATAGCCAAATGATGGTACTTTACTATCATTTTACAATGCAGCTAAGCTTTTTAAAGACTTTTTCTTATTATAAACTTAGGTTTTAAATTATTCAAAAGATCTTCCTGAGCTTATGATGGTAACCTTATTTTGAAGAAAGGAAAGTCTTGCTTTTCCAAAAATTCAACTAAGGGTCCCCATTCATTTAGTGTTCTGGATAACACTTAAATGAAAAAAAGGGGGGGGGTTGTTGCTGGCCACAACAATTGGCGATTCACTTGGGAGAACTAGTTATCTCTGCTTTTCTTTTGAACTTTTCGAGCTTCCAAAACAGAAAGTTTGTAGAAATTTTAATCTTTATTATTGAAAGATAAAGCTCATTATGCTCTAACCTATCAACGATATTTTGTTTCAACTTCTTTCTATTTTAATTATATTCTTCCTCATCTTTCCTTTGCATTTACTTTAGCCATTACTTGTTCTTGTAAAGATAAAATAATTTTTTCCCTGTGAACCAGTTTTAAATATGCTCATTTTTCGTAGGTAGAGCCTCTGCTGCGAGCAGGTGTCCATAGCCTCGACAGGGTTACCTGTTACCCAGCAATGATCCTTTATCCTGCTTAAGGTGATCTACAACTTTCAAAGAAAAAACCACATTGACACTTATTGCTTTGATTTTCTTTTTTATTCTTAAAGAACAATGTCTTGGTTTGGTAGCCAAATAATGACACAATCATTCACTTGATTTACACTTTTGTTGACCATGCTGGCTCGTGATGAGACCCCTTGTCTCTTGATTTCAACAACCTTGAGTCATTGCCCTGTTTTGGTGGGCAGTATTGGCAAAGTCAGCAAGTTATAATATCTGTGATCATGATAAGCCGGCTCGTGATGAGACCTCTTATTCATTAAGATAAAGTGTATTCATGGATTGTTCCTATGAATGTTGCAATTTTCTCTAGCAGGGAAGAAGTCATCTTTTTCCTTAAGAACGTTCTGGACGACAATATTAGAGTTTTTTGGAAACGACTGTTCTACAGAGAATCTTCATTTCATTATTGATACCTTTCATTGTGCTAATATAAAACAATTTATTCACTAAAGATTGCTTTCATCAAATTTTTTGAAGTTGAAACTAGTATCGTATCTGTGTTAAAGTTTTTTAACTGCATCTAATAATAATAAAGATCAAGTTTCCAGAAGATTTGCTATTTATACAAGCAAAATTTCAAAATTTGAAATAGGAATGGTGTCTTTAGTAAATGTCAAATGCTGTTAACCACAACGGATTTTATTAGGGGGAAAGTTTATTTAAAGAAATGAGAGGTAACTATTCCCTTGGATTATGTACATAATAGGGATAATTTCTTCTTTTATTTTGCCTATCAACTTTTTAAAAATTAAATTATCCGCTTAATAACCTAGCTAAATTACTCCTACTCCTATTTTAACTATATACAGAAAAGTTGACTAGGTAAAATGATATCTCCAGTGAAACCATCTTTTCATTTTTATTCCTACACGTATGTACCTTTTAAACATCAGTGTTAAGAATAAAACTTTTCTTGGACTGTCAACATTGAATGTGGAATTAGAAAGTGTAACTTAAGTCGGAATTCTGCCTAAAATTTCTTCTTTATGAAATCTTCTTTCCAATTGGATACCTAATGGATCATAAAAATCAGGATGAATTTCTGTTATGGATTGGTGATCGTTCAATAGGAAAGATGACAAGCTAGTTTTTGAATATGAGCTTTTAATTTCAATGGCCTGAAATCTATTATGCGTTAAAGTCAAGCTTTTGGAAATTTCTCGTAAAAGGAAAGTTTCCACATATAAATCACTAAAAAAACAATGAATGATAGATGGAATTTTCACAAAGGAGAATTATCAATTATCGTGAATTGCTGGCAAGTTTCCAAAAGTACTTTCTCTCGTTGATGATGTTTTGGATGACATAGAAGTTTTTTAAGGAAGGCTGATATTGATTGATCTTGGAATTGAAAAAGTTCTATACTTCCATAACACAATTCATTTTTCCAAAATGGTAACGCATCTCTCGAATGTTCTTTGATAAGGTGTTCAATATACCATAGCAATCTATCAAAAGTTTGAAAATTTAAAACACAATCCGATTTTATACAAAATGAATGCAGGCGAGAAAGAATGTAATGATTATCTGTACAACTAATGTTATAACACAACTGGGATTGATTTGAAATATCTTCTTTTTCACAAGAACTGGCCAGAATTATGGGATCTGATTAATTTCGAATTTTGTCTTGTGAATTAGAAAACGAATTATGATTGGGAATAGGCATGGTGATTTGCTCAGGAAATGAATCATAGATCGAGATATTGTCTTGGATAGTAAAATCATGCAAATGATCCATTACTTTGAAATGAGGATTGGCTGGTATAATTATTGAATTAGAATATCTCTCATTATCTAAGCTCTGTTGAGTTACTTGAGATAAATCAACATTATCATCGGCTAGGTAACTATCATAAATGACTTCGCAGGGTTCCCTAGATTTTTCTTTTTCATGCAGTATATTCAAAAAGGGAAGGTCAAGTCATTCATGTTTGTAAATGGCCAAAGGGGGTTCTATAGCTGTCTCTTTATCTTGAAATCTTAACGGTGATTCATTTGGGTAATCCTTTGTATTTCTTGGGATATCATTAATACTGAGGGGAAGAAAATTATCATCACTAAAAACATCAGGATAAAGAGAAAAATGTGATTCTGAAACAATGCATTTGAAAATATCATCATGAAAAAATTCTTGTTCATCACATTCATCGCAGACATTAGGCTTTAGATCATACCTTTGTGTGTTCGTATTTTCCGAAAGAGAATCAGTTTTTTGTTCTAACCTTGACATCTGCATTTGTCGACTTGCGATGATATTATCTAACCTTGTCTCCAAGTTGCTTTCTGGTTCCAAGGTAGGTTTCCTTTCAACATTCTCGCTTGTGTCCTCTTGTATTAGAGCAGGCATGTCTCTTAATCTTTGGGAAGTTTCTTCATCATGAGTGATGTGCATATTCGAATTGGAATTTTCATTCATATTAGAATAAAATGGAACAAGACTTGGGCTAATTTCTACTGGATCGGGCATAGGAGGGAGGGAATAATTATGCTCAACATAATCTGAAGGCTCTTCATTCATGAGTTCATTCTCAATATCATATTTTAGACAATTAAGATGGAATCGCATATTAAAATCCCTAATAGATTCATCTTATTTTCGTAGATATTCAATTTCATCATATACCTGATCATAATCATAGCAATAAAATTTACAAATGAAAGCCTTGAAAAATTGGTCCCAGCTGTGAATTGAGGCAACTGGGAGGGTTCTACACCAGTTTCTTGCTTTTGCTGTGAATGTGAGAGTAAAAATTCTGCATAAAATGCCTTCATCAATTCCTTGGATGTTTGAACTTAAACATTTTGAATAAATTAAAGGTCATGATTAAAAGCAGAAGAATTACTCTTACCATTGAATTTTACCTGAGACAAGAGTCTTACCACTTCAGGTGGGGTGCTGGAGGAGGCAGAAACATGGATACAATTCCAAATGGGAGGTTTGAGAGAAGCCATCCTAATTCAAATATCACAATTGCCCACAACTCCAACAGAAAACATTTCCAGCCCTCCTTCTAGCACCAAATATGTTGAAGCCCCGAAAATCGGGTCGACAACAAGGGGGATAACCGCCCAGTCCAGACCTTGGTTGACAGCTCCTTATCCGTTTGGTATAGCGGGTACAACTAGGGATAATGGGACCAGTTTCCCAATCTAAGGGTGTGTGTGTGCAGGATCAGATGTTGCAGATCTAAAAGTTCCTATCTAAACTACTTTAATCTAACTCTATGCTATTGTAATCTAAATAAAAACAGTACATCTAATCTATGCTAACCCGTGATGTAATTCTTCTATTATGTGATCTAAAGAGATTTCAAATAATAACTGGTAATAAAGATCATTCAGCAATTATAAGAATGGAAATTAATTAAGATGAACCACTTTGCATAAAAAGTTAGGAAAAACAGTTGTGAACAACATATTGCATAATAAGTTATTCACACATTAAGCATAAATAAATGGCTCCACCATACAAAAGTGCCAAATGGTAACACAAACATTCATGTAATAACATACAAGCAACTAAAAATTGTATATTGCTTTAAGAATATAAGCAGAAATAGTCAAGAGATAAAAGTACCATTTATGACTGGTCCTACTCATAAGCTTCAAGCAACAATGATTTATCTCTCCTTGTTCTAATATCTACTAAGAGTAAAGAAGTGCAACATTAGTAGCAGATATCAAATGCAAACATCAATAAATCTTGATCCTTTCATTCATCAAAACCTCCTTTGAGGGTGCAAAAGTGCATGTTTTGAGGATAATTTTTTGACAAATTCCTGGACCCTTCTCTAAATGCATGAGAAGGGTTTAAATACTACTAACTAAATCTAATAATAGTTTCTTTACAAAAAATCAGGATGCGGTTTTCAAATGACCGCCCTTTTTCTAATCTAATAAGCAAAAGTAAGATTCCAAAGTAAACTATTTCTGTATTTGGTCTTTAAAGCTTCATGTATTCAACATTAGTTCAAGGAGAGTCAGTCGGTTAACTTCTGCTTTGAGCTGGGCTGAGAAAACGGAATCGATGAGTGCTGGCACCACCTTTTTAGCTACATTTATGATACATTTCACGATCATCCACTAACTATGCGGTTTTACCAAATATGTCCAGTAACATTCCCAATTTTGGTTTGTTTGGTAAATATCCCGAAGTAGTTTCAACGATTAGATTTTCTCTGGGCAAATTCTCATTTATACAGTCAATGAGAATACTTGCTATTGTAGCTGCTGTTCCTGCTGCTTTTTCTGCTTCTTTTATTTCATCATCCCACTTACTAAAGAGCAACTCTTTTTGATTCTCATTTATCCTAGGTGCGCCTGCCTCTTTTCCTTCATCTCCAACCTGCCAAGTCAAATAATCACTCACCTGTTTGTCAGCTATATCATAGTCGCTTCGTAATTCGACCACTTGATTAGTGATCTTATCACTCATTTCGCAATAGTAACTCCATTGTGATATGTTTTGTCCCAACACTTCTTGTTGTTGTAGTAGTTGTTCTTTCAATGCAATAGATTCTGAAATAAACTCTGTAAGCTTAGGCTCATCTTTATGCATCTCTTGTAAATTTTTGAATTGTTTTCCTTTCTCGTCCAGACTTCTTTGATAACCTATTTGCATTTTCTGGAAATCTTCCAGCAAATTTTCAAGCTGTTTGTGTGCCTCATTATTAGCATTGGCCTGTTGCAATTGTTGTTGCAGTAACTGTATTTGATCTTCTTGTTCTTTTAACAATTGTTGTACTTCTGATGCTTTGTCAATAGTCACAGAAGCATATGCTCCTACGATCTGCGACAGTTTAGTGAGATTTTCCGTTGGATTACTGTTGGGGCCTTTCCATAAGACGTCCATTTGCTCAGCGTCTTGATGCAGTGTATTTTCAAACTTCCTTTTCTTTCTCTGTCTCCTTACTAATGCTTTATGTTGAGGACTATAAAATATGTCCAAAGGAGGAATTTATTCTATATTAAGTACAAGCTCTGAAGATGGAGTGATAGGAGCATGTTCTTTTTCTGAGATATTGCTGACTATGGTTGGGATTGCTCCTCCTGCAATATGAGTATTGCTCGTAGGTGTTTTTGGGATTTGTCCTTCAAGATTGATCATTTCATTGAAGGTTTCCCATTCCTTATCCAGCTCGGCTATGACAGGTGGCGATTTGATGATGAGAGAGGGAGGATCTTTTTGCGAGCACGTAATAACTTGCTGTTGCGGAATTTCCATTGACTGAGCTGTGTCCTTAGCTACCTCTTCGATCTTATTTTGGTCATTCCCGAATCTTTTAGAATGTCTAGATACTTCTTGCGCAGACTTAGGTTTAGATCTGGAACTGCTTGAATTTCCAGTGAGGCTAATGCTTGGAGTTGGTTCTCTAGCAGGTAATCGCAGCTTTTCTAAAGGAATAGTGGCTAATCTATTTTCCCTGTATACCTTGAAATTTTGAAAGTCTTCCGGAGATAATTGCAATTGGGCTTCCTGCAATATTTCTTGAAGCAAGCCTTTATTTTGGAATAAGTCATCAAATAAATCCTTTTTCCCAAATAACACCTTCACCTTGACTATAGTTGTGAAATTCTGAGCAATTTCATTTAGGTCAAATGGTCTTGCCGGGATTTTAAATAACTGCAGACATGTTATATTCTGGATTTCTGTAAACGCATGACCTACATCGAACATCAAAAAGGCCCCACAAACCATAGGAAACTGTGGCCATATAGCCTTCTTCTTGTCCTTTAAATCCTTTGTTAGGCCGCCTTCTGAACAGGTTTGATATGCAATTTCTCGAGCCATATACAAAGGTAGAACATGGGGGGGGACAGTGCTTCCAAATACTCTAACATAGGTGAATAATTCCTCCCTGGACCATCTTGCGATGGGGTTGATATCTATATGTGCCTCAGGTGAGCACCTAGGGTGGTCTCATTTATATAACATTCTATACAAGACTAGGACAAGCCCGTGACAAATTTGGTAGAAATGGGGAATGAACTGGGAGTCCCATAATATCTTATGATAAACATGGATGGGTAATGGGTCCTGAGTTGTCCATTTCCAACCCATAATACAAAATTTAGAAACATAACAAATCGAATCCATAACATATGCAGATAGGTAAAAAGGAGGATAAATCCTTTGAGACATGGATCTTTTAGACCGGTAATTGAGAATAGCCTTGACTAGGTTATCAGAAAAGATCTTGGCCCAATCTATAATTATGGCATTTGTGGCAGCATCTATTAATGGTAACCATTTAGATGAAAACTTATTGATATCTGGTTTTCCAAATAATCTACAGTGCATGGCCACAGCAAAACAATATGGGGAGGTGAGGGAACCAGTGATGTACATACAATTTTTGTCTTTCTTGAGCAGTTCATCTTTTATGGACCAATCCTTGGTGGTATCTGATAGGTTCGGGTTCTTTGCCACGAATTTTTCAATGAATTGCGTATTGTAAGTTACCTGCGGCTCAGGAAGATGATACATGAGCTTTAAATCTTGTGTAGTTAATGATCTGATGAGCCCTTCTCCTTGAATCTTGAACTGTCTGTCTTTTATTTCCGCATTATCAAGTATCCACTTGATCATGTCCGTATATGGGAGAATTTTGGGCCTTGCTGCTATCCTATGTAGGAATGAGCATGCTAAATCTTCTAGGGATGCTTCAGAAGAACCCTGTGAGTCTGAGCTAGTGGTAACATTCATTATTCTGGGGTTTTCTTCTTCAAGCAGTCTGTACATTCCTTCCCATGTTGATATTCCTGCATCTCTATTACAAGTTGTGTCTATATATAAAGGTGCCATTCCCTTCATCTCAGAGTTCTGAGCTTTATTTTTCTTTCCCATTTCTTCCTGTGTATTGCCTTGTATAGTCCTCCATTCTATGTCCCTGCAGCTCACAAGTGAAATGGAAATGACTGATCAAGAAAGGTGATGGGAGAGTTTTAAATGCAGCAGATACATCAAATATGTCACCTTACGTGAAGTAATTCTTTGAAAAGCACGTGTCCATATTTCATTAATAACTGTCAACTAATCCCTTTATTATCATTTAAAGCGCATGATCTTGAGTCAGATTATGGTAAGTGGCTTTTCTTGAATAGCGTGACTGAAAAGATTCGCGATGAAGTGATTTTGCGATTTGCTTCACAACTTCGCAGATCGCGACATCACATTATCGCATTATCGCACTATCGCAAATATAACGTCGCAAAGCTGGTTTGGCTTAATGTTGCAACCATCGTTCTATCACGATATTGCATCATCACAGATTGCAGAAGTTTTACATTTGCCAAATTTTGTTAGCCCATTTCTTACGATATGCGATCTTGCGATCGGTGTTATCGCAAATCGGTAAATCTTGAAGTTTTTCTTATTAGTTTTTTCTATTGCGATGCGATAGCCAAATGATGGTACTTTACTATCATTTTACGATGCAGCTAAGCTTTTTAAAGACTTTTTATTATTATAAACTTAGGTTTTAAAGTATTGAAAAGACCTTCCTAAGCTTATGATGGTAACCTTATTTTGAAGAAAGGAAAGCCTTACTTTTCCAAAAATTTAACTAAGGGTCCCCATTCATTTAGTATTCTAGATAACGCTTAAATGGAAAAAAGGGGGGGGGGTTTGTTGCTAGCCACAACAGGTGCATAAAATGCAAATCCTAGGGGCATGACAAGGACCATTGTCTAGTCTTTGCGATCTACCTAGCGGGAGGACGGTCGATGCCATTAAGACCAGAGGCATAAGCCAGACCGAGCATGGTGCCTATATTATGGTGCATTATTTGTCAAATAGGAGGGAAGCACGCTATAGATAATTGCCACATATTACAGAAATATATGTAGACGTCCCAGCGGTTGTTCTATAATTTCTGCAGGTCAGCGAGCCATGATGAACGAACCTGTAGAAGTTATGAACTGATGATGGATTGGACTCCTACCTACAGAGTTCAGGCTAAAACATGAACCCTCGATCAAAATGCAAGGATGGCACACACTAGATTTCAAGGGCATGGATGAGGTCGAGGTGGAATGGGACCAGGAAGGGGTCGCAGACAACTGATTTGTTACAATTGCAAAGGGCCAGGGCATTGTGCCCACGATTGTACAAATCTGACAAGAGAATCATGTTTATATTTTACCTAGTTTGGCCATTAGATGGAGCACTGCCCTACACTAATAGCGAGGTTGCGTGATAAAGGAATACTCCAGCCTCCTCCGACTCAGAACCTACAAATGGTGATGTCTGAACCATGCGGAGAGGACCCGAATGTAAACATCATTCTCCAAATTGGTATTATGACATGAGATGACAAGGGCAAGCAATTGGAAGAGAGTGCTTGCTTTTGCAGGTTTCCTACAAAGGAACCAGTGTTTGATTTGGAGCACACGAAGGAGACATTCATGGAAGCTAAGAAGAGCTTCACGAAGGCCTTCACTTCAGGTAGTAAAGACAAACTAGAACTGGAGATGGATCCATCAATGCTAACTACCTTTATGGAGACATGCATGAAGCTGCTGTGTGACAGCAAGGCTGTGAAGGGACTACAGGAACTCATCACTAGGTGCTTTGGGACAAGAGAACCGTGCATATTCCAGAAGCTTGGGAAGCACACAACATGAACAAGAAGGGAGATGGAATTGACTATGCAAATCAGGGAATATGAAATGGATCAAGTGATTCTGGATTTAGGATTGGACGTGAATGTACTACCAAAGTAGACATGGGAGTGCATGGGTAGGCCCGCGTTGCAATGGTCCCCTATTCAATTGCAAATGGTGAATCAACAGAAGATCCTACCGATGAGAAGATTGCAGGGAATAATGGTAGATATCTAAGGTGCAAGTGTGCTTGCAGATTTTGAAGTGATAGAGATTGTTGATGATAGCAATCCATATCCCATGCTGCTAGGAATAGATTGTGCCACTGATATGAATGGAGTGATAAATCTGAAGAAGTGAAAAATCATTTTTGAGAAAAAGTCACTGCGCGTAGTGGTACCTTTAGACCCTGCCGAAGGATCGCGCTACATGGAGCCAGTCCGCGACGATGAAAGTGACGACAATATAGACTGTATCTACAAGATGACTGCTTAGGAATAGGTTTGGGTGAATCCTACAATAGACAATAAGATTTTGTAGGAGCGCGAAAGCTCCTACACATCAAATTTGGATAAGGAAATAGAACGATGGCAAAACCGGTTACACGAGGTAACCACGCTCAATTGTAACATGATGGTAAGACCACTACGCTACGTGACAACAAAGATAAGGGATTCGCCTATGTATGACAGCTTGACGGCAGTGGATGAATTCCTGAACAAATTTTAAATAGAGGTGCCAAAACAACAATGTTTTGATGCTCTGAAATGGGCACTGTGCACTACGCCCGCAAGATGGTGGGGTACACATCAAAGAAGTTTTGAGAATTAGCGTAACTACAAAAGAATGATGGTTATACAGTTTGGAAAGCCTCTATTGTAGATGGAAGCCAGGTATGATGGACGAAACAACCTGTGGGCCCACCTCTCTAGATGGGTACAGGCGTATGGTATTCAACCTACATGAATGCACACCTTCCGCATGATAGGAAACAGGAACAACAAGTAGGAGCAAGCAAGATGAGGGTGCAAATGAATATTATACATGGGGAAGCCTTTGAAAAGGTGTATGAAGTGTTGAACATGGTCCACAATGTGAGACGCACTAACTGGGACCTACGCATACCAACAGTTCTATGGTCTTATAGGACCATGTGCAAAACCCTAACTACATGAGCGCTTTCAAAGTTGAAGTATGAAGTAGGGGATGTAATCCCTATGGAGCATGGGAAGCCTAGTCCACGCATAGCAGCACCCATAGATATGATAGTCCACGAAGCCCGGAATGAAGGAATCACATAGCCATGAGAAACAAAACACATAAGACTTGAGGGAGAAATCCGACAGGGACACCTTAGACTTCGCGAACTTGAAAAATACTAGGCACGGCTATGGGATAAAATCGCTTTGATGGACGCGGAGGTCAAGAAGATGGAAGTTGAAATAAAGGAATCATTTCTCATCGAGAAACTAAGGATGGTAAGGCAAGGTGTGTACAATCATACTAATAAGTGGGAGAAGTATCATCGTGAACTGGTTAGTTTGTTGCCTTAGCTTAGACTGCATATCGAGAAATGTATTGACCAGGGTAGCATATTGCAAATAGTAGAGTGCATGATGCCGGCCACAACAATGGAAGGAGGGGATTCCCCATGAACCATGGAGGAGGACAGGATGGAGCTCCACATGGGTGGTGTGACCACCTGACTAACCGTAGGAAGAATAATCTTAGTTCTTCAGGAAGTTTAAAGGGAGCGCAGGACTATAAACTATTCTGCCTAGGAGTTGTGCGATATTTGGGATGCGTACATAAGTAGAGCGTCATAAGGTCCGCAACCATGCACAAAGGGTTGCGCTGCCATGTGGATTGGATGGAAAGTGATGTTGAAGTCATTATTCATGATGGGATGATCGACTTGAGGCCAAATGCAGTGGGTGACGGGCATTTATAACTTGATTTATGGGCAAGATTTAGGAATTTATGCCACCAAGAAAGCATTAATGGCCTGAAATTGGGGGGAACGGTTGAATTTGAATTCAAAATGTGCTATAAAACACAAAGGGCTACCTAGCAAACAACACTGTGTCATTTCAGAATTGAGTGATTGAGAAGAGTACTGAGCATTGAGAGCCAAATGATAATTGAACCCCTTAGTTCGCGAGTGACAAAATAAGCCTAGACACAATGACAACAACTAAGGATGGTTTGGGAATTGAAGAGGTAACCGTCGACGAGGTTGCAAACCCCAATGGTGGAGTATGTTCTAGAAGGTGTCGGGGTTGTGATAGAAATCCCCAAATCACTGCGAACACTAATGCCCAAGAAAGATAAATAAGCAATGGCCCCCGTATGCATGTCCCTAAGGAACCCACTGTGCAGAAAGCTCTCAAAGGAAGAAAAAGGGAAAGCTATCATGGTCAACACAGATGAGGAAGAAGAAGATTTGAAGGCCCTTATCATCACAATAGAAGAAGATGAAGATATGGCTGAGGATATTCAACATACATGCTCTGCAACAAAACTGCCCAGATATCTCCCTCAGTGGAAAGGGTAGACCAAAGTGTCGAAGGATGTGGATGAAACTAAGAGTTCACTCTATACCCCACTCCTCCCAGACAACATAGTATTTGAGGGCACACACCTGAGCCACTTCCCAACCATGAAGTTTGAAGATTGGGACCTCGCTGACTATGAGAAGTTCCCTTGCCTAAAGACTGGGAACCTAATGAAGTAGAACACTAAGGGGGTGGTGACAACATTAGAGCTGCGGAAGTGTTTGTGCAGTGTGGAAACGGTCGGGTTGTTGCACTTACTATGGGTACCACATTTCCACCGCGCGCCCATCACCATTTTCGACATCAGGCAGATGCTCTGCCTGGTGCATGATGGGTATCTCTGTAGGTTTTAACCCCTGTACAGAAATTACCTGCATACGAATTCTAAAACAAAGAAAATAAACAATATGAGAGCATAACACATAAAACACATATGCACAAAGATTTTCCCCTGGATCCCAAAACTGAGACTAACAACTTGATTTTTCATTATTGTTATATGGGAATAGTGTCCACTCGGATGCTGCTATTCCCACTAAGATGGGTGGCTATCTTAGAAACAAACAATCAAAGTCTACTATTGTTTTCTTTTATGAAAATAGACAAGAAGAGAACCAAGAAGACCAACCTGAGTCTTGCGCTTGATTTCCTCTCCTTCTTGATAGAGTTTCGCTGCTTCTTCTTTGTCTGCCTAGCTTCAAAAGAACCTGTAGAATCACAGCAACATACTACTATCGAAGAAACAAGGATCGAAATTCATAAATAATACAGGATCAAATGTGTATTAACCATATAAATGCGTATATAAACAAGTACACAAGAATATGGAAGGAAAATTATTAAGGAATTTAGACTTCTGTGATCCATAATATTGTTAGAGAAATTTTGCGAAATCACATAAAAAATCATTTGTTGATGCATTTCGAACCAACCAGTGTGGTTCATCGTTAGGACAAGTTGAAGAACCGATCCAGCTTAGCTTGTTAAATAGTATGGGCAGAGACTCCAGCGCTATATTGACAACTGCTAATTCTGACCTTATGACCCTAGTCAAATAAATAATATTCTTGCTATATTTTTTTTAATTACCATTATTCTTAGAAATTTGTTAAATTAGGTAAAATATATGATTAAAGTACTCTTACTAGCTAGAAATTCATTTGTTTATTTAACTAAATGTAATTGTTTATTAATAAATGAATAT
>APFE031545965.1:14421-44594 GCA_000404065.3 Pinus taeda | reverse complement strand
GGGCCTCAAAACGGCTTCGGAAGTTCAGGACCCGAAAAACTGCTAAAAATAGTAAGTTGTGCTACAATTAAGGAAACTGAAAATGCTAAGAGAAACAATGATGGGGGTCCAGATGGAATTGGCAGGTGGCCACCAATATCCACCTGGATCAGTAGGTCACCTATAAATGATGGGAATAGGGCCTGGGTGTGACTCTTGGTATCCTCTTAGAGCAATTTGTTGGAGTTGATAAGAGTAGCCCCATCAAAACGACGTCAATGTGGACCCTATTTATTAAAACATGTATATGACTGAGATGTTGATCTAATATTGAGAGTAACTTGATGAACTAGGTATCATCAACAAATGATTAAAGAGGAACCATAGAATGGAAGACACAAATTTTTACTTCCCTTTAACAAAAGAACAAGATATTTTGTGACTTAGGTAGCATGGACCAACATGAACTTTGTATAAGTCTGAGATATAGGAGGCATGAATAGACTATTCATATGACTCAAAGAATAACCAAGTACTGGCTCTAAAACAATGTTTGACTTCTTAAGACCATACTAAATCCCAACTCGATGGGGAAAAGACTCATAACTAGGTTCTTATTTCAAGGGTGACAAAATTGACTCTATTACCAAGTTAATGAAAGAAACTCTTCCCATCCCATTTTTTTTACATATATATATATATATATATATTTAATCTTTTTCATATTATAAAAATATTGGAATAAATAAAATAATTCTTATAGTGTAGTGGAGGGAACGATTCTCATGGGCAAGCAGACTAGTTCTAGTGCTTGGAACATTCCTATGCTGAATGCAAGGTAAAGCATGCATAACTGGAGGGATGTTCCCTTGAGGGATAAGGTTGTTAATTCATAAAGGTAGTAAAGGAAATGCTTGCATTTTTTTAAAAGGCATCAATAAAGGTTGCTTGTATGAGAGAAAGTTGGAGCTAGCATAAGGCCAAAGGTGCAAGCATTCATTATGCAATGCAATAGTACAACTCAACATGTGGCAGACTCTGAGGTATAAGGTCAAAAATAAGAGTGAGGAATAAGAAAGTGGCTTCAACAAACAATCATGATGGGACTAAAGAGGATTCTCAATCCTATAGAAAATTTTCAATATGGGCAAGAAACAGCTAGTGCAGTCCTAACAAAGAAGCCCATGTGATGAAGGCTCTACATCTAAGATACGATATATAAACAGTCAGTGAAAGGTTAATCATGGAAACAAAGTGGAATTGACCCTATGGTGAGGTACTACAAAGGGACGTCAAAATGCAATATGAAATGACAAATTTTTAATCTATATGCCAGTTTTAAAAATAATACCTAGCACAATGGCTTAGAAATCATTGTAATATAGTAGTAGAAATAACACTAATTGAAACATTTTGTCATTAACTATGGGACGCGAGATCCCACAAGGGCAATTTTGGGGCTTAGAGCCTAGATTTTGGTCCAATGTTGTAATTCCAATGTCAAGACTGTATTTTGTGGGTGCAGAGTGCGTAGTTGTTAAAGAGTCAAAGGGTTGTCCGCCCTTAATTTGATAATGTAATGTCGGCTGTAGAGGATCTACCCATGGTTCGCGGACCATGGGATTGTATAAATAGATCAAAGCTCTAAGAAATCAATAGAAAAGATCAAATAATGAAGATATGACGTATGCGAGATAGCTCTGAAGTGTAAGTCTAACTTTTGGATCGTAGTGTAGGTAGAGGATCTGCAGCTGAATGCGCAGAGGCCTAGTAGTCCACAGCTGAGTGCACAGAGGCCTAGTAGTCCACAGCTGGGTGCATAGACCCCTGCAACTGAGTGCGCAGGGTGAGTCAAGTGTGTAATCATATGGAAGTATTAATGAAGAGAATTTTCCTATCATTTCTACGTACTTATTTCCTGTTTATGCATCTGTTATATCGGGTATGAAATTCACTTCTAATGCTTATATTATGTACGAATGTGTATAATTGTATTGGTTAAGAGAACACAAGTAAGAACATCTGTTTATGCGAAGTTAACTACGATCTGTTAATAAGATAAGTAAGATACTTAGCTTAGTTTGGGGAAATATCATATTTCACTGCCCTAGATGCGCGTAAGCATCTCAACCCCTGGTTAGGGCTGCACGGAAGCCAATTGTAACACTTTGTGAAGGTACTAAAGGGTGGAACAGAGCATGAAGAAACCTGCATGAAGGTAGGTATAGTTGGAATAAACTAACATCACAACCATCTCAAGGGTGCAGAAACTTGGTTCTAGCATCCCCCCATACTACTTCAGGTGAGACTTTAGTCCGCACTCTGTGCAATGATGTCAAAAGGGCCAGTAGTGTAGGAATTTGTTTGGCTAACTAACACTGAACCTGGGTTAGTCCCCCATAAGCCAACAAATGGTTTTGTTGTCAGGACTGGAATCTGCATGAGAGATGTGTGATGTCGTATCACTAGAATCCAACTAAGAAAGAAATTGAAGGTCAGTTGGATAGAAGAATTTATGAGTTCACGTCTTAGGAGAACAGAAACCCGCGACTGTCAAAAGAACAGTGGTTAGATAGCTATCTGTATATGGAGATCCACGAAATATTTTTCGTTTCCTTCCCTACCGAGCTATACGAGTGGATCGCGAAGCTAGCAGATGGCCAAGGAAGGTGGAAGCTTGATGGTCCTATTGTGTGGACCCCGGAGCTAGTGCGAAGGTTGGAAGCAATGGAGGATAAGATTGCACAAGCCGTCGATCATTGGCTCGATCACATTATAGGAGGATTTGTTACTGAGTTTGTGGTCGGCACCTTAGTGAGCTATAGCGAGGCAAAGTGATGCTTTCTCAAAGGACCGTGAGGTAAGTACGCAAAATATTTGAATACCTGGATTAAAATGATGTTGTGCAAAAAGCAGGTTATGCAGTTACCTTGATGTTTGGGGCTACGAGAAGCGGAAAGGTTTACAGGAATGAAGGAAATAAGGGTCTAGAAAATAGCCCCTTGATTTCATCTCTGCGAGGAGATGTTGAAGAGCTCGCGACGGTCTCTCCGCGAAGTTCTATTCATTTGATAAGACAAAGAATTCCACGAATCCCACCTCTGTCCATACCACCACCGACTTCACCACCATCTCCTCCATCTTCACCCATACCAAATCCACCACCACCGCAATTTAGTATGGCAAACACAGTGAAGTTTCCTGTGTTCAACGATTTGGGAAATGAGGATTCAGACCAATTCCAGTTCATTTTAAGAGTTGTAAAGGAAGCGCAAGGTGTTATAGATGACCATATAAAGAAAGCAACACTGGTTAGCACTCTGCAGGATCATGCGCTGACATGGTATATTAAGTACTCCAATGATAACCCGAATGCGAGAGTCATGGATATCTAAACAATGCTAAATAGAGAATTTAGCAGGCCTAAATCCAAAGCACGGTCAATTGTGGGATTCAAAGAGATCATGATTCTACTAGACGAGGCTCCTTGGGAGCTAGATTAGAGGCTAAAATATATGATCCATGAAGCCAATATGAATTTGACAGATGGAAAACATTATGAGTGGTTTGTAGCTTTGCTACTACCACATTTAAGGAGTGCGCTACTGCAGCAAAAGATAAAAACTTAGGCAAAGGCCTTAGATATTGCTATGAGGCTACATGAGACTCCGATGCAAGATCCTAACCTAGGAGTTCAGCAGATCCACGCACAACTGGAGAATCTGTGCCTTAAGATGCATAGTCTGAAATAGGACAAGACAATTCGACTGGAAGTGTGTGAAGAAGTATGGTGCATCAAATGCAAGAGTCAGGGCCATGACAAAGACCACTGCCCAGTCTTTACAAATTACCTTGCAGGAGGAGGACCAATGCCTCTAAGGCTGAAAGCTCAAGAAGGACCTAGCACGTCGCTTGCTGTGAGGTGCACTATCTGTCAAATAGCCGGAAAACATGCCACAGACAATTGTCACTTGTTACAAAAGTATACACAAACTCTGCAATAGTTATTCCGCAACTTTTGTAGGTCGGTGGGACATGACGAGCGTATTTGCAGAAGCTATGAATTAGTGATGGATAGCATGCCCACCTATAGGGTTTAGGCCGAAACACGGCCCTTTTACCATAATGTAGGAATGGCGCGGACATGATTTCAAGGGCGTAGACGAGGCTGAGGTAGAGGAGGACCTGGTAGAGGTCGCGAACAGTTGATTTGCTACAATTCCGGACGGCCAAGACACTATGCCCGCGATTGCACTAATCCAATGCGCCCGTCGTGTAAGTGTTGCACGTTATTTGATCATGATACAAAAGATTGTCCTACATTGATAGCTAGGATACGTGACAAAGGAGCGCTACCGCCTCCCCTAGCTTAGAACCTGTAAATGATGAGGTCTGAGTCGTGTGAGGAAGATCTGAACGTAAACATAGTTCTTCAAAGTGGAATCGTGACAGGAGATGACAAAGCAAAACAACCAGAAGACAGTACATGGGTTCGTAAAGCCTTGGCAAAAGAAGCTGAGTTTTATTTGGAGTGCACTCGGGAAACCTTCATGGAAGCTAAGAAGAGCTTCGCTGAGGCCTCCACTTCAGGAAGCAAAGATAAGCCTAAGCCAGAGATGGACCCATGCATCCTCACAACTTTCCTTGAAACCTGTATGAAGTTACTGCGCGATAGTAAGGCTATGAAAGGGCTACAGGAACTTATCAATAGATGTGCTGGGATTGCGCCAGGTGAACCGTGCATAGTCCACAAGATCATAAATCATGAAACCAAGACGGGGCATGAAATGAGACCCACCGCGCAGATTGGAGAGTAGGAAATGGATCAAGTCATCCTAGATTTGAGATTGGATGCGAATGTTTTACCAAAACATACATGTAATCGAATGGGGAGACCTACACTACAATGATCTCCAATTTAGCTAAGGATGGTGAATGACCAGAAAATAATACCCATGGGGCAGTTGCAGGGAGTAACCGTGGATATTGAGGGAGCGAGCACACTAGTAGATTTCGAAGTGATAGAGACTGTTGATGACAATAATCCCTACCCCGCTGTGGAGTACTAAAGAAGCTATGTTTTGATGGTTATTTCAGTATCTTTTCATTAGAACTTACAAGCCTTTTTGCACCATGAACTTAGAAAACGATAAAGAATTGTAATAAAACATGTGAGATTAATATGCAAGACGAGAACTCTAACAATTGTCATTTCCTTATGCAGGGAGGAGAAAAAACGAAAAGTTGTCGTTCTAAAGGAAAAGACAAAGACGGGATAATTGTTGTCCCTTTGACGGGAGACTGCATGCAAACTAGATTAAAATGGATCAGCCCGAAAAAGGAAGCGGAGATATCAGCTCGGCGCAGAAAAGAGAAGAAATGACTAAGGATTAACGGTTCTGCGAATCCCTCAGGATCCTTGATCCTGATGGATCGTTGTTTTATCTATTTCTGCATTTAGATATCTTCGTCGTCACCCTTATATAAATGGCAACACTATTAGCTAAGGGGGGATGTTATTATTCCTTTATGTAATTTCTTTTAAAGATCAAAACTTTGATCATTGTGTCTTGTTAATAACTGCTCTACTGTAATTTTACTTGATGCAGTAATACAAACTTGGTTACTATTTCATCTTTGAATCTGGAATAACTTCAAGTGGTGTACCCCTGGAGGCTAAGGGCCTGGCCCTGGAGGACACTTTCTCTTGTACCATTACATGTTGTTTTTGCGTGGTTTGCTTATCGACGAGATTTGGTAATCTGATGTGGTTTATAAAGTTTACATCACATGCTTTGTTGTGTTTAATCCATTAAGGTTTCTGAAGACAAAATTATTGTATTGACTCTGCATCATATTACGGTTCTTTTAGGTGTTGATATAATACGGTTAGTTTATACAGAACACTGTTGTTGTTCCATTACAGAGCTTTTGTGTTATGCGCTTGTTCCTTAACATTATAGAATTCATCTTGGAAGTTCTGTTCTTTGTGATTGTGGGATTCTTGAATACTGTTGTTCTATCTTGAAATGCAATCATATTCTTTCTAACCGAGGTGATAACTGAATCAGATTACTATTTGAGTATGTTGTGTATATATGGTTTTTAGTGTTGTTCTATAATGTATCAGTAATTAGTGTTGTTCCATTTGTGTGTACATCTTTAAGAGTGAAGGATTGACGTTTGGTTATGATTAATGCAATTGATTTGATAGACTACGATGTTATGGCTTGTTAGACTTAGTTGTTGTTCTATTTCCGAATTGTTGTTCCATTTCAGACTTGTTGTTCCATTTTAGGTTTGTTGTTCCATTTCAGACTTGTTGTTTCATTTCATTGTTGTTCGATTTCTTTGCCATTCCATTTCTTATCCGCTGTTCCATTTCTTGTTATTGGTGTGAAGAACGATCTCAGGCTGTAGTGAGCATAGGCATCTTCTGTTCAGCTCCCAGACCCCGATCTGTTCTCTGATTTCCTTTTCCATCAGTTTCTAAAGGGATGGGTTATTTCTACCGAACCCTTCACTGATAAATTGCTTAATGTTTTGAACGTGTGATTTAATATTTTGAAGTAGTTAAGCTGTAAACAAGCATCCATTTACTCTTGTATTTTCAAACACTGTGCTACTAGCATTACTCTGGCAAATGATAGCCTCAGACTGAGACACTCTTTGAAATAGCAAAATGTTCTCGGATTGACATATTAATGTGAGGTAACTAGAGGTGAAAGAGACCCTTTTTATAGCTCCACATTTTGGTGTTGTTGCCGGGGAAAGAGTGTATCCATTTGTCCTTTTTCTCAGAGTAGTGTACAAACCTGCTAGGGAAGAATTGGATTTTGAAAACGGAAGGTAAGAACCTACGTGTGGAGCATGTAAAAGTCCTCCTCCTCTACCTGCTTTCCTGTAGATTTGCTGTTGTTTGTGTAAGTAGGATTTAGTAGTTAATTTGAGTGCATGACTAAGCAAAAAAAGCCAGAAAAAAAATTCCAAACCCTTACCCAAGCCAGAAAAAGATAAGGGGCCGGTGACCCTTGGCCGATCAACCTTCATAGATGAAATCTACAAGAAAGCCAAATCTCAGCCCTTAGTAGGACCCAGGAAAGTTATTTCTAAACAGCGTACTAGTTCCCTTCAGGCCACAGGTTCACCATCTGTAGCCTTTGCTGAGTTGCATAGTCAAACTGAAGAGCAGGACTTTCAAGAAATTGAAAATTCTATTCCAGAACTATTGCAGGAAAGGAATTTCAGTAATCTTTGTGAAGGAGGAGGAGAGACAGGGGAAACCGAGGAACCGAGATCTCCTATTGGGACAACTCAGCCATTGAATAGGCCAGACAAAGGAAGTGCTGCAAAAATTATCGTTGAAGAAACCCAATCTCCTCAAAAAATAGTCCCAGATAGAGGAAGTGCTATTAAAACTATTCCTGTTAAAGCCATTCCCTCTCAACCTAGGAATACCCTCCTAGATATCCCAGAAGGTTATTGGCATATATTCAACCCAATGGCTCAAAACCAGCCACACACCCAAACCCTTATTTATTATACCCCATAGTGATTTCTGCAGCAAATGCCGCCTATGAAAGCAATCCCCTTTACATATCCCTACATTCCCACGGGCTACATCAAAAGACCCGATGCATTTTATTTGAATTTGATGTATTGTCAGGGATATTGATTACACCACCGACCCCTAGAACTGAAACGTTTCATCTGTTGCAAAGGGGTTTGCTTTAAGATGGTTTATGGGATTAGTGGCGGGGTTTTAATAACTGGGAGCAATGAAAGAATCCTTTCTAAAGAATATTAGGACTATTGCAGGTCTAGAGAACTGAAGGATGAAATATTCCAGATGTAGGTTGACCAACAAACATTAGAGAGTATGTGGAACGTTCCAGTATTAATCTACCAAAGATTCTCCCTATGCATCACTGCCTTTACCTGATAACGTGTTGAAAACCAACATTAATAAGGGGCATGAAGGAACAATGGATCGAAACATTAAACATCATGGGAAAAGGAGATATTTATCAAGAAAGTTTTGCTGACATTATTGATATATGTATCAGGAGCTCGAGAGGGAGCACAAGAGTAAAACCGGTAGAACATGATCGGTTTGTAAGAGATAATAAAATCTCGTCAGAAGGAGTAACGCGTGTGGAAATTGGAAATTTATTGGAAAATTTTAAAACTGATATACTAGGGACACTAACTACACAACTGGATATTTTGCAGGCCAAGCAGAATCAAATGGAGGCAAAACATAATTTTGCAATCTTCTGTCCCAGATGCAGGAAGAAGCATAGCCATAAGGAGTGTCCACTGGATGCAGTCCAAACATGCGGCATCTGTACGAAAGATCACCCCACGGAAAGTTGTCCCTCACTTCCTGGACTGAAAGCAGTATATAAGGAAGCAGAAAAAGAGCCAGAATAGGTGTATTTGCTCAACCAGCACCGTCAGTGGCAGCTGTGACAATCTGGTATGTTTCTAGACCCAACCTCTTCTTTTCAGCCTCCGCAGTATAATACTCAACAGTATAACATGTGGCAAAGTCAATTCCAACCCCCATTTCCAAACTGGTCACCACAGTCGTTTCCTTCCTCAAACCCGTGGCTGAATCAGGAAAGCCAATCTGGTTGGCGGAACCTTCCTTATACCCCACCATATTAGCAAAACAACCCATACCCACCACAATGGACTCCCCCTACTTCACAAAGCTCAGCTTGGCAGACAAACTGGCAGAGACCAATGCATCAGCCAGTAGGAACTATTCCTCTCCCTCAACCTACACTACCAGCCTTACAACAAAATCCCCAGTCTAATCTTAGACCGCAACTCCCAGCCCAACCCAACCCCAATCCAAGTAACAGATCGGTCCAATCTCTCCAAATCATAGAAACACCAAAAGTAGGAGCCGATCTAAGGGAGTGTAATGATCTTCAGTTAAGATCTGGGTGTATTATTCAAACTGAGGGAGATAAGACAGTTCAGGTTGAAGATCAGTTACCCAGAGAACATATGTCACAAGAAGAGGATGTGAATAAACAACAAACTCATAATCAAGCAACCACATCCTCTCCCCCGTTCCCAGAATGATTAGTCATACCTCGACCTATACAGCATCCTGATTTTGACATTCTGGGAGAATTACAAAATTTGTACATAAAAATTCCATTCCTCCAAGCCATTCAAGACATCCCGATATACGCAAAAACTATCAAAGAATTATGCATAAAGAGACCAAGGAGGAATATAACAAATAATCCAAGAGTCCAAGTAGTCGGCACTCTATCTGACTTATTATCAGGAAAAGAAATACCCATTAAATACGAAGACCCAGGAAACCCAATAGTAACTGTCCAAATTTATTGCCAGACCCTGTCCAATTCTTTAGTTGATCTTGGAGCTACAATCAATATCTTAACAACCATTACTTGCCAAAAGCTAGGCATTACATCTATAGAGCCTGTTAGATACCTATACCAATAGGTTTCATTTTTCATGATTGACAAGGGAAGTGCTAATATGATCTGCTTTGGTGATGCAAAGATCTCATATTCTTGTGGAAAAAGTATACTTGTTTTGGTTGATGCTGGCTTACTTCTGGATGGGTGATCCAACAGCCTAAGCTGGGTCATGCCATGTTTCAATTTTTGTAGTAGATTAGAGAAAGAAACTTGTCCAAACAACTCAATCTTGGCAGGTAGTAGATAGGTAGAGAAAGAAAGGTTCCCAACAGTTTAATCTGGGGCCTTGGAAGCAATAAGGGTAGCTTTAGATAGGAAATCAAAAGAAAGCCAAAGAGAAAACAAAAGGCACAGAAGGGTTTGCAAATCTATGTGCACCCTCCTTGGAAGTAACAAAAAATGCTAGGAAAACAGAGTGGGTAGGTAGAGGGGGTTGCAGAAAGTTTGGTTCATAGCATTTCACTGGCCTAAAACAAGGGTGAAAACATGGGGCCAGTACAAATGACCTATTTGCAGCAGTCTTGCAGAAGCCTAATGGACCATGTCTAACTTCCAAATCACCCCTTATCCCATTCATGACTAACATCCCTATGCCACCCATGTACACAAAGAAAATCAATGTCTTTTGTTGGTTCTGAGTTTCTTTGAAAGCCACATTTCTTGTGCAAATATTCTTTTCATTTTGATCTACTTCCTAAAAACTAAGTTGATTTCATAAAAACTTAGTATTCCCCCCCATCCACCTCTCTCATTCATATTAACTACTAACTTATTACTATCTAACTCCCTATACCCCCTATTCCCCTATTACTACGTAAAACTTGGAAAAAACCCAAAATCTATGTATCCCCTTCCCCGAGCACTATAGCTCTATGTATGACTCTGAAGGTCTTCATGCGCTAAAAAAACATTTGAGTGCAACCCACAGAGCGCCAAAGAATTAATCATAGGGATTAATCCGAGATTTGCTCGGATTAATAGCCTTAAAACCCACTTTGTTAATAAACCTTTGCAAAAACCCATTTAACCCGCAAATGCTGAAAACAACCCAGAAAACCCTCTTTTCCAAAGTTTCCGCCAGGCGCGATTTTCAAAAGAAAATAATATTTTATTCTCCCCGCCGTCAAATATTGTCCGCGCACCTTATGATTCCGTTGACCTTCGGATCTGGGCCCTCCCATCCGACGGCCCACATCGTATTGGACGGGCATCAGCGACCGAAAGTTACCTTCCGAGAAACTGTCAGAGGGTGACGTTAGGCCTCCGTCACGCGTCGCCCCCTAGAGTCTCTCGGAGCGCCCTCTGACAATACCGCGACCGTATAGAGGGCGGTCCGAGAAAACCCGCTTACCACTCGGCTAAACCGCCTGCCCATGCCATCGCCCCGGCCCGCCCACGTCACGTCCGCTTGGCACCTTGTCAGCACCCCCGACCGCCAGCGCTCCTGCGTGGCTGCCACCTATGCAATCCCCGTGGACCACTCACAGACTGCCATGTCACCTGATGACATCATCCGACCCTGACCCCACCTGATGACGTCATGCTGACATCATCCAAAAAGCACGCCAATGAGCCAAAAGTCCATATTTAGCCGTTTTTTCGCGTTTTTTCTCATTTTCCACTAAAAGAACTATTGCTCTCCTCTGCATGAGAATTACATCCACTGCTGTCAACCTGCTGGAATCGACCTGAAGAACGATGCCGCCTACAACCCACCTGTACTTGTCACCATTACCGGCAATTCACCAGGTATTTACCCAGAGCATCCTTTCAGAGCTAAGTTACGTCCATGTTTCTCCAAAATTGAATTCACAAGAGTAAAACAAACCTGTTTTTACCATTAAATTCCCAAAAAAACTAGCATTCCCCACAATTGCAGGGTCTAATTTCACCTGCTGAACCCATATATATCCACCCTTCCCCAAATTCCCACTCTGTCTGCGCATTTGTGGACTGTAAACCTAAACGGCATAATTCACCAGGAAAACTGAGTAGCCTGCTCTTGCAATCTATCAAATTACTCTTGTTAAGTATTCAGCACCTTTATCACACCTCATTTACCCTTACCATTGACTTTACCTCTGCAAAATTAACCCTCTGTGGTCTCCTTCCCACTAAAACTAGTTTAGCACCTACTCATAACCATTGCTTAGCCATGGAGACACCAGTAGTCCTAAATATTCAACCTCTGAATGCCCCACACAGAGAGCTAGAGTGGAAAGCCCTAGGTCATAAAGATTACCAGATGTTAGACTCCATGCCCATGACAGCCAAGTTTAATATTCACCTAATGAATGAATTGAAGGCCCAACATCTCAGTGGGGCTGACACCTTAGGAATTTGGGATTCCCACATACCCATTTACAACCTCCCTCAAGTCAATGTCCTCCCAGACTTGATAAAGCAATGCATGTCTAGCTATGACCCCTATCACAGAGCCGTCCTCAGCACCTCAGGCTCTGTATTGTTCCATATCACCCCTGAGGCCATCAATGAAATGCTACACTTTCAATCTGCAAAGCCCCTAACTCCTCTCTCCCTCCAGGACTTGATAACAAAAGGGGGCAACTTGTCCAGGGATTAGATTTCCAGAGTTAACCAATTGTTTATTCAGCCTGAGTATCAATCTATGACCGCTCCCCTTCCCATAGCATATCCATATCTTAATGAGCTGGGAAAAATGATGGTAGATTTGATCAGTTACATCCTGGGTTATGGGACATATGAGGATGTGGATGAAACCATCATAGCAATGATGTCCATTTTCTCCCCAGGGATGCCTCCTGCTGTACATTATGACTTTGCTACTTTTATTTCCAATAAATTCATGAGAAATTAATGAATCTGGAGAGGGAAAAGGTGTTTAAATACACCAGGTATATATATCATTTATTCTTATTCTATCAGCCTGATGCCTTCCCTGTTCCTCTAAAGAAGCTAGATGCCTAGGGACGCCCAAGGTCAGTTGTGTTTTGGACTTCAGTTTGCCATCTATTGCCTTATTCACCCTACACCTACTGTGAATTTATTGATCTATTCATTCATCCAGCTATGACCTTTTTGTTGGGTGCCCCTCCACCAAGATTGACAGATGAAATGCAGAGAATCCTTCAACTCTCTAAGGCATACAGCATTGGTGATTGGTACTTCTACCAACACCATACAGTAATCAGAGTATATGGCTGTGAGTTGAGTCCCTATAGGCTGCCAAAATATGTCCCTATGAGACTCTTTGCCCTAGAGTACTTCAGGCAGTTTGGAAATGCAAACTTTGTCCATTTCCAAGCTAAAAACAAGAAGGTGCAGCTTAAAGTAAGAAATAAGCTGGGTCCCTTTTTGTACAATAAGAAGGAAGAAGGGTGGAAGGAAGCTGATAGGATTCTAGAGACCCTCAGACTTAAGACTAGCTTCAAGTGGGTGCCTTATGACCCGAATCACTTCATTTCCCTTAGGAGGATAAAGTATAAATTAGGTGGCTATGTCCATGTGAAAATCCCTCATGTTGAGAAGTATGCCAATGCCCTAAGCTGGGAAGAAGGCACATTAGAAGAGCCAATTAGCAAAGAAGAGATGCTAAGAAGAGAAACTAGCAATATTGAGAAAGAGGCTGACTTGGAACATTGTGGGCAGGTTTCTTCCTCCTGTCAGAGGCAAATTGGAGCAGCTACCTCATCTTCCATAGCCCAACAGCAAGTAGCCGGAGTTGCCCAACAAGAAACAAATAAAGGCAAGGGCAAGAAGGTGGAGCAGGAACGGTCACCTCCTACAACAGAGCAACAAACAGAGCAACAGATAGAAAAGGAGGTTGAACAGCAGCAAGAACAGCAACAAGGACAGCAACAAGGACATCAACAAGAACAGTAAGAAGAGCCTGAAGAAGAGGGGCAGCCTATGCAGCAAGAACAAATGGCTGAGGCTCTAGCACCTACTGAGCAACAGGCTCAACAGAACATGCCTTATGGGCAAGAGAAGATGGTGGAGACCTCAGTGCTCCAAACTCCACAAAAGGTGGAAAAAGGAAAGAAGAGGGACAGAGAGCAGGAGACTCCCCTTACAACGTCCACAAATCAAGGGGAGAAAAGGCAAAGATTAAATCACCTCTCTGAAGAAGAAATGCTTATGGGGTAGTCGGTGATAATGGGCCCACCAAACATGGAGGTATCTGCTAATTCCTTTCAGCAGGAACAAGAGAGAAATCTTGGAGGAGAGGTCAGCTCCTCAAGCCATCAAAGAAAAGCGGAGGTGAGCATCAAGCAACAGTTTACTGATATCAAGAGAAGAAATGAGCCACTCATGCTCCAAATCTACAATCAGTTACTAAAGATGGCCCCCACAAATCAGTAGAGGCTCATGGCAGCTTATGACATCACAGAAGGAAAAATGACCATTGAGTATTTTTCATGCCCACCATGCTGCAGCCACAGTCAGCTGCAGACTATATAAGAACCAACCTTGAGGTTCTTGCAAAAGACATCCACCCTATGGACCAAATAGAGCTTCACAAGCAAACGGGTGAGATGGTCTATGCAACATTGGCAGACAAAAAAATGTTGGCTAATAGGTTGGAAAACAGCCTAAATAATACGGTTGCCCAACTTGAGTTGGAGAAGGCATCCTCCCTGGCCAAAGACAACAGGATCAAGTCTTTGGAGGATATAATTATAGATCTTGGGCATGACCCCAAGGATCCAAAAGCCATACAATCGCTGCTAAAGATAAGAGATGCAGACCTTGCAGCCCTAAGAAAGAAGGTGAAGCTCCTAGCAACCATTCACCCCCAAAACAGATGAGGTTGCTCAGTAGAGGCAAGACCAGGAGGTAGCTACATTGCTGGTAGCACTGCACAAGCAACTAGTGCAGACAAAAGGGAAGCTGGAGGACACAAAGGCTGCACTGTAGGTAGCCCTGCAGCAAAAAGAGGGAGGCCAGACTTCTCAACCCCCTCCAGAGGTTATAAACCTTGAGGAGCCCCCAAAGACTGCTCCTCCTCCCACAGAAGCATCAACAGCAGCACCATCAACATCAACAACAGCACCAACACCGTCTACAGAGCAGGCTCCGAGCCTGGACATGCAGAAATTGTTGAATGAGGTCCAGGCCTTAGAAGCCCAGATGACAGAACTGAATGGAGCCAAGGATGAGTTGGCCAAGCTGAATGAGAAGTATGATAAATCAAAAGCAGAATGTGGCTGAGAAAGGGAGAGAAATAAAAACTCTCAAGGAAAGGATAAAATAGCTGGAGAAAGAGCTCACCCTTGACAAAGTGGTGGCTGAGATTAGAAGAGTTTTGTGGACCCACATTGGCCAATCAATAATGGACCAATGGCAATACATTGAAACTATTCATGAGCAAATGCTCATAGGTAAAGCACAAAGGGAAGTGCATAGAGCAAGGGCAACTCTAGGCAGTATGCCTGAGGTAGCCAACAAATTGATCAATGTGCTCAATAACAGGACAGGCCCTCAGCTGGCAGCAATTGGGATCTCCAGCAGGACGGAGACTATCCAGCTAGTTAAGAGGTTCCTCACACTAAAAATCCTGGTACAGATGTTGGACAGAAGGAGCCAAGATATGCAAACAGAGGTAAACAGGTTCATGGACAAATTTGCTGCATTACAGGGCAGAGGTCTCCCTAGTTTACGCAACAGTGCAGGAAAACTTCTATCACGTGAAGTTTATGCAAAGAGGGTGAATACATTTGCCACTAATTAGATCAGCCAAGGATCAAGCAGCTCGCAGGAAACGGGGCCAGCATCTGGGCAAAGTCTCTATGACAGAATAGAGAATCTGTTTTTTATTATGAATGAGATTAACCATCTGTTTGAAACGCCTCCCAATTTCTACAAATACACAGAGGAAAATGAGACCATGGATGCAATTTTGAGGCATAAATTGCCTACGCAGGATTGGTGGGCCAACATGATACAATTATTATTATAAACAAGAGGCTTCATCTAAATTTTGTCATCAAAATATATAAGTTATCACATTCAGAAAGTGTGATACACATACTATGACTGAAAGGTGGAATGAGCCACCTCAGCATGAAGATTCGGCCACCAAAAGCAGCAATGACCACTACAGGTAGCAGGGCTGAGAAAAGCTACAGCAGGATAGAGTATAAAGACACATCATTCAGCATTAAAGAAGAATGCTCAACCGACTCAGCCTCCTCCAAATGTCAAGAAGAGGCCTGACAGCATTGAAAACCATTTATTTTACATTTATAGTAGCAATAGCTTTCTTATCTGATATTTGTAAAGTTTGGTGAGCACAATTAATCTATCAAATGACTCAACAGTCAGATATTTTGTAAAACCTATTGTATATATTCCCCCTCGCATACACTTCCAAGGGGTTGGTGTATTATTGTGTTTTTTGGTTGTTTCTCTTATGAAGAACTGAGAACTCGGCTGTAACTTTCAGAAGGATGTGATAAATAAAGCTTGGAGTTTACAGGAACTGAGTCTTACTGGTGCATGTTGTGATTGGAACCATTGAATACTACAGGATTCTAGTGCTATGACTTGATATAATAAGTGTTTCTCTATCTCTGTTAATTTTTCTGTTACTTGTTTTAAATCATCCCTCTCACATGCAGTTCTGAATCTAAGAAAGAAAGAAAAAGAATAGCTCAGGATTTGTCCATGGAGACACCTTGATCTCAATCTAATTTCACTATAAATGTTTTTCGTAACTTTCAGCTGTTTCAATTGGAATTCTTAATTGCTCCAATAAGCTCTGAATACCTCACAGTCACTATTTGGTAATTCACTTATGCTACTAAGTAGAGATTGTCGTTCAAATTGATATCACACTGTTGGTAACTCCATATCTCATTGTTTCACTCACTAAATTGGAAATTATATTAACAATAGCCATCTAGCCTTGCAGCAAAACTTTCTCCATCACAGGCACTAGAACTATCTCATTTTTCTGACTCCATCTGCCCAATGGATTAGCATCTTCTGAACTCTTCATACCCTTCTTACAACAAAATTTCATCAACCAAAGTCTCAAACAGGAAACTGAAACTTTAAACTAGCTGAAGATACTCACAAAGCATAGCTGAAACTTAAAGAGAGAGCCCTCTCTGATTATAAATAGGCTAGGATCTATAATCCAAAGGTAGGTTAGTGGTTACCCTGGCCGTATTCCCTTGGGAGTCATAGGGAACAACCTGGGTGTTAACACCCCCTTTGGCAGAGGGACCGAGGGTCGCAACAGTGTGCAATGAGGGATTAGAACGAGTAGAAACCAAACCAAGTGAAGCAAGGTTCCGAGGTGGGAGTGAAAAGACACCCATAATGGCGGGATCTTTGAAGAGCCCGGCTCCCACACTCTCGAACGGGGTGGAGGTATGCTCCATGAAAGGCACATTCCCTTCAGAGGAAGAAGCGAAGAAGGAGAGCTGGTCTACTGTGACAATTTTCCCTTGGTGAGGGAAACGAATGACACGGAAGAGGGATGAAGCCACAGCATGCATGGCATACGTCCAGCTCTACCCTAGAAGGAGGTTGTAAGTAAGATTCCCGTCAACGACCTCGACTTCTACTTCAACGGTTTTTCCTTCTAAAGTGATCGGCAAGCGTTGAAGAATACCATAGGGACGAGATTCTCTCCCATCGAAGGCTTCCAGTGTCATAGGAGACTAGCTCAGAGTCGGAGACCTGATCGCTTTCCAACAAGAAACAGACATGATGCAATTTGACGCACCCTCATCAATAACTGTATGATGGATCGTTTTTTAATTGATGATGACTTGTATAAGAAAAGCGATCTGATGAGGCAGCCTTGGGACATGGCTCTCGAGATCAAAGGTAATCAGATCTGAATCTGTCGGTTCGATGCCACCGATGGCCGATAGCAGGGACTTCCTCTGAGGGGGAAGCTCTGGAGAACTTCTAAGGCGGACATAGCTAATGGAGCCTGTGCCAAGTCCTCAATGATGCTATAGTGCTGGGCAGCACGAGCATTTGGGTTGTAAGATGATCTCCTGAGTACTCCTTTGGGAGGGGGTCGGATGGTCATCTCAGTAATTGCTCTCTCGATGTGGAGGGGACCAGAACTGGATGAAGGAGCGCTTGAGGGAATCTCGGGCTCCTTCTCGGCGCACGATGGATACTCCTTTGTTCGAGTCGTTACATGAACAGGAATGGATCCAGCCATGAAGACTTGGGAACCAAAGGGAGAAGAAGATGGATCAGCCACCATTTGAGTCTGTTGAGAGGCAAAAGGTTCTTTAAGAATCGCAGGAATCCCAGGAGCGCCTTTTAACAAACAACTAACCTCGGACCACCTTGGGCAGTCTTTGGTATAGTGATCCTCCTCACAGATGAGACAAGGATATTTGGGTTTGCACTTAGCTCCTTCCTCTGATGGAGGTTTGAAGGAATCCTGTTTAGGTTGTTCAGATTTATTCTTTGCTTTCCCCTTTTTCTTTCCTTTTGAGGCCTTACTCGCCATGGTGGACTGGACGGCATTAACCTCGGAAGTACTTCCAGAATTTGAACCACCCTAAGAAGTGTTTTCGTTAGAAGCATCTGACTTTTTCTTTCCAGGGTTTGAGGATGATTTTTTGGACGACGGATTCATAGAGCCAATAACTCCATCAACAGATGACTTTGGTGGAACTTTTGATGTACCGGGTCTCGTGGCATTAGGCAAATACTCATATAAAGTACCTAACTGAGAGTAAACTAAGTCAAGGTATTGAGCACGCGCGATCGCTTGCTCTTCAGTCACACAGGCTCCCGTTGCAATGTCCTGTGCAATCTTAGGGACAAATGAAGTTGTGAACCAATCGGTGAGGAGTTGATCAGGAATCCAGAACTTGATCAACCGGTGACGCCTTCTCCATTCATGTATATGATCAGAGATGTGTGTAGCCGTATCCTGCTTGAGAGATGTAAGGAGATGGGTCCCTGTCTCGTACCGAATGGGTAACTGAAAATGAGTGAGGAATGCCATAGCCAATGAATTAAAATCTTGAAAAGACGCACGGGTCAATTCAATGTACCATTTAGCAGCGGAGCCGGTGAGAGTCCTGTGGAACATGTGAAGTCGAATCGAATCATCAAGCCATGAATTAGATGAACACCATAGGTGATAAGTCATTACATGGGCTTGGGGATCCTCTCCAGCTTTGCCATCGAATTTGGGACAGTCGCCGGGTATCTTAGTTGGAACTGGTGGCCATAGTGGATTATGCAAAATAGGATCATTTGTTAAATTCGACACATCGGGGAGTTCCAATGTCGCTAGAAATGGTAGCTGGGAGTTGAAGGACATCTGCGGATATGAGGTAGGGCCAGAGTTCTATCCAGTTGCTCGCTGCCCCCATTGACCTTGTACGGACGGACCAAGCCCAAAAGGACCATGTCCATAGGAAATTTGTCCATAAGGGTTATATCCGTAAGCGGATGGTTGATTCTGGTTCTGCCCCCCAGCGCCCCATTGGTTACCATACTGTCCTGCACGAGCAACGTTGGGTTGCTGATAATTTTGATAGGGGGTGACCTGCAACTGTTGGTAATTTTGATACGGGGCGAATTGATTTGGCCCTTGGGGTTGTTTGTATCCATATGGTTGCTGGGCTCCATATTGAGCCTGGGAACCAGGCGGCATCTGGTAAGAAGGTCGGGATTGGTACCCACCTTGTGGCTAGAGACCAATTTGATTCTGGGGTTGGAAACCAGGTTGAGCTTGAGAAGCAGGAATCATCTGCATGCCCAGTTGAGCCGCCCTAAAGAGATATCCTTGTGAAGACTGAGGTTCGGCCATCTGGCCGGAAGGTTGTCCTGGTTGGATCTGAGACGAACCTACTTGCCCAGAAGGTTGAACTTGCTGGGGCTTTGGTTGTCCTTGCGCAATTGAAGGTTGTCCTTGTAGACCAGATGGTTGACTAGGCTGAGTAGTGGGCTGGCCTATTGCGCATAAGGCTGGCCACCTTGCCTAGAAGGGTAACCTAGCTAGTTTCTAGGTTGTCCTTGCTGTGCGTAAGGTTGTCCCGGGTTTCTAGAGGGTTGCCCAGAAGGATAACCTTGCTGGTTTCCGGGTTGTCCTTGTTGCACGTAAGGTTGTCCCGGGTTTCGAGAAGGTTGCCCAAGATATGTATAAAACGGACCAACAATGGCCAAAGGTTGTCCCTGATAGGGTTGTCCTTGTGGGCCTCCAGGTTGCCCTGGATAGGTCTGGCCATAATACTGCTGCCCATAATTAGGCTGCGTGTAGGATGGTTGACCTTGATATGATGGTCCCTGAGATAGCTGCCCTTGACCCAGACGGAATTGGCCACCACCATAATCGGTGGTACCCCAAGCCACATTCAACGGAACTGTACCCTCAATAGCGGGTTCAGTCGGCAAGGAGGTATACAAATAATGATTGACAGGATCATAATAAGGGCCTTTCCCACCTGGATTTTGGACAACATGCAAGTACTGAGAATATGCCCCTCCTACTGAAATGGGATAAGAAGAAGGTTGGGCACCGCTTGTAGGATGAACAATTCTAGCAGTATGTGCTGATTGAACACTACGTACTGGGCCTCGGGATGGGCCGGCAACAGTAGTTACGACGGAAGATGCCGTAACGGCACTAGCAACTGGAGTCAATGATGCGACACAAACGGTCGGATTGGCTGGAACAGATGTGACAGCAGTATGGTGAACCTAGGAAACAAAAAGTCCTGTAGTGGGAACAATGTTATTATCCCACATAGAAGAGGAACTCGCAGAACCCATAGCATCCCTTAGAGATCTATAGCACGTCGGCACTGTGATACCGAGAGGTGTAACAGTGTAGAGCGTAGAGATAACCAGGGATGTGGCCGGGATGGGAGTCTCAATACTCGACATAACGGGCGTTCCACTCGATACAGGAGATGTGTCTTCCATGTTGGAAGAAGCCATCGGGGATGAAACACCAATAGGAGTAGAGGGAAAATCCTCTTCAGAAGGCTCCCAAACAGGGTTCCAAAACAAGTCGTAAAGCTCGTCCTCTGGAGCACGAGAGTTCAACGGTTGGACACTTGGAATAATAGGGAAAGCATCACCATAAACCGGCGTCTCAGGAGTAGTAGAAGAAGGAGACCCTTGGTCACTCGGGACGGGAGACGGGATCGATGGATCCACCAAGATGATCGAATCAAACAAAAATCCTAGACAAGCTAACGATAAAAGACCCTACTCAAAACTAGCGCAAACAAGATCTAACAAGGTAAATGTAATCGTGGTCGAATAAATTTTAAAACATTAGGACACAACTTGACCTTTTCATGTTTTAAGAGTTGAGAAAAGGACAAAAGATGACTCTAGTCGCCTTTGAATATTTAGCGAGCCTAAAGTGACAAGTGCTCAATAGAGCCTTTTCTTTTAAGGAGTCCGAGAAGGATCAAAAAGTGACTGCTCTGGAGAAACTAGGCAAGGGGTTTACCAGACAATCCGTAAAACTGCACATACACCTTAGCGATCATATGAAAGCCAAGGACTTTCCGTACGACAGTCAATCTTCCTGAATGTTGTGTTCGGTGCGTTACGAGCTATAAGGCGGCAGACACGGCTTCCTATGGATCAAGGATGATAACCTAGTGGAGTCTCCCCATATATATGCGACGATACGTGGGAGCACAAGTCCGTACTAGACCATAGTTGAATCACACGAGGAGGAACCACCCAACCTTAATGTGAGAACAACAGTGACTAGGTTTAACGGCGTTGGAGCACGTCTCTAGCCTAGACCTCTAGAATGTGAGCGTTATGTTCCAATGCGTTTTTAAGTTCATTCAATTTATTTTAAAGTTGATCTTGAGTTACGTTTTAGTTTTTCAGGTCCTACCGTATGTAATTTCTCAAAATCCCTAAATGCACTCTATATGCCAAAACATGTCATTCCATTCGATGAATGCTAATTACAAAAGGGTTTAGAGAGCTTTTTGAGAAATAATAACAGACAAATGTGGGAAAAAATTGGTTGACCCAAAACAACTGTGATTCGTGCCCGGGTAGTGAAAAGAAATCGAAACAATGTCAAGATTGGTTCAACAACAATCACTTAAACAATCAAGTGAAAGCAAGCAAAGAGGAAGGCTAAATCAAACCAATAACAAGCAGTAAACGAACCTTTGCAAACGAGTAACCAAGCAAAGCTCATCCAACAAACTTAGAACAATAAAACTAGGTCACAAAGCAAAAAGCAAGATTCGCTTCAACAAGACTCGCAAGAAAGTGCTTCAATCTTCAGAGAATGAAAATCAATTCATAAGCCAAGTGAAAAAGGCAGGGGATAGTAAGACCAACAGGCTCAGGAGATAAAATTGAAGAAATTCAATATTACAGGAATCAGTGTGGGTGGAACACAGCAACAGGGCGCTGATAAGAAACTACGTGTAGCAACAATGCGATGTTAGTGTGGAAGCACACGACTTAACCACGATGGTTCGATTTACAAAACTGTCGCAACTGTTTTGTGTATTAACGCAATGATCAGGAAATCACAGAAAGGGCTATGCGATGGCAACATGACTGTTTTATAATAAACTGCGACGAAACTAAAAAATGACCATAATCAAGCCAAAAACTCCCAAACCAAGGCAATCACTCTTTAAACAATCAAGGCACTTCCCAGACCGAACCAGGAAACCCAAGAAGTAGAGAACTAATCCCCAAATTTTGAAAAGAGAGCAAAAATCAAACTCAAGGAAAAAATGAACAAGAGTAGGACAAAAGCTAGCTCCAAGTTGTTCGGTTTGTAAACCAAAATGGAGATTGACTGAAATGGCTTTGATCTACTTCGCTAATGCATAGAAATAGCATTTTGAAGGCTAACTGGCCATGCTTTAGGCTCCATCTAAAGCTTACAATTCAAACAATAAGGTAAAACTCCCCAGTGGAGTCGCCAAATTGTTGTGTAGGTAAATCCCCTCTGCGGACAAAGGCGATCCCTCTAGCCTAACTGAGGTCTAGCAAAAATCAAACAATGCTAACACGCAGGTTCCTAATTGCAAAATAAAGTCCAAGATGAGAGCCTACCTCGAATCCAATGCCTATATTCGTAGAAGGGTTGTCGCTTCCGTTATTTCGCTTCAGCTGGTCGCAATCCTCACGATCTCCGTGGAAAGAACAAGACAAATACAACCATAAAATCTGGGAAATGCAACTATGTACCGGTTAGAAAAGATACAACTCAAACATCATAACAAATAAACATGAGTGGAACCATAATGATAGTCGTCTATTATTATTGATAAAACAAAAGAGAATACAACCAAGTTTTGACGTCAGATCCTCCTTTGGTTGGGTCCAGCCAGCAAGTCCCTCAAGCATTCACCCTTGAAGGTAGATATCCCAAGACAAAACTCTCTCTCACACAATTTTACACAAGATGGAAACACCTTACAACCTTCCTTAAGCACTCTAGCAATCCCACACTGATCACACCAGCTTCCTATCAAGCTCACGCTATCAGCAATGCTCTAGACACAATCAATTCCAAACTTAGTAGCTCATGGCAATGGTGGAGGCTTAAATAGGAGAAGGCATCCCCATTAATGGTGGGAGTATGATCTTATCTCCAAGGAAGGTGGCTCAAATGATGAAATAGACATGCCAGAGAAGGGAGGGCGACATTTACAAGGCCAACAACCAGGTCTGGAGTCATCTGGAAGGCCAGCTGTTAGAACAAACTCGCCCAAACTGGATCATCGCGGGTACATAACTGCACTGGAGCACTGACATCGCTGTTGAATAGCAAAGAAGGTCATATCAGCGTGATCAGATATAAGTAACAGACGCGCTGTCACATGAAATTCGACCAGCGCAGGAATCACGTGTGCTTCCGCACTAGCAGCGCATTGATTCTGTTTTGGAGCGCTCATCAGCGCGTTTATTTTTACAACAGTCACGATGATAAAGGAAACTTTGGCAAAGTGGGTAATTTGGTAATATTAGACAGCATTAGCATGATTAATTGGGTCTCATGACACAGCAGGAAGACTGACAGGGAGACAGTGACAAATTACTGTGTAACAAGGAGCTTCGCAACCTTAACTCAATTGCTATATAAGCAAAGCTAGGACTATTATGAAAAGGGTCAGAGCATTTGAAAGGATAGTATGCTTGACTGTTAAGCATTGACTCATATCATAAGAAGTGAGAAAGGGAGAGAGAGAGAGAAGCTAGAGGGGTAAAGGAATGCTGATACAACAAATGGTTGTAATCACTCTTCCAACATTAATATAGAACTGGAGTTGTAGTGTCTACTAGTGGTGTTGATACTATCATTCATTTAGTTGCTTGTTCAATGCCTATTAGCATGAGTATCTTAGTTGTATGCGATTAGATGTTATTTTTATATATTCATGTATTAACTATCAGAGTTATATGTTATGATTACACTTGTCTCTTCTATGTGTAGGACTTGATTTGGAGCCGGCTTTGAGGGAGTTGCGCTTGGCTACATTGTGATCTCCAAACAAATATACATGGAGACTTGAGATAATCTACTTCTAATGCTTTGATAGTTAGTTATTGTCTATGAACATGCATGTAATTTTGTGTAGTTGTAGGTAATCTTATACTCCGCTGAAGGTCCCGGGAAGACCTTTCAGGGTATCTACATTATCCATACACTGTGCATTTTATCCTATAGCAGAATTGGTGACTCCACTGGGGACTATACATCTAGTTCCCGTTTACCTAGACTCTTCTCTGTTTTCTCCTCCTTCTAAGAGCTCCCTATACTTCTGCAATCCCTTTCTGACCCACCAAAGATCTTGCTACATCATGCGTACAAGTATTCACCTCTGAATCTAATCTTGAAAGCCCTTTCTTTGACTGATTTCCTACACTAATGCACGTTAGCAAGCTACACAAAGCTTTATAAAGCACTATGCCTATTCACAGGGAGCGTTAGTGGGCCTACTAACTCTCTGTAGCCACTGTTACAGAGCGTTAGTCTCCAAATACCTTTATTTTTAGCATTGTCTGAAAGTCAGAAGGGATAGGAGGCCTTCTCATGGACTGAATGAAGATTTGTAATTGCATTTTGCTAGAAAATTAGGTGTCCTTAAATTTTATTTTTTTTTAGGAAATCATTTTGGTTTTTCTTTCTTAAAAGCATTTCTACAAAAGAAAGACTCACATTTTTTATTCATCTTCTATTTAGCTGGTTAAAGGCTGCTCTATTTTGGTTTCAAATAGTTGTTAAGAAACATTGGAAAGAATTTCTCGGGTTATGCATGTGTTAAATGACTGAAATGCATGGAAATAATATGAATATGTGAAAAACTCTCACTTGTAGAATACAACTTTTTTTCATTGAACTGAAAATTTTTTAAAGCATTGTTTTTGCATGATTTATTGAGTCAAAGTCTCATCACATTTCATACATCAACTCCCCTACCGAAAACAATAATCAAGTAAACATAAAATTTACCTAAAATCAATTAGTAACTCTTTATTGAGCAAGCAACATTAGCTAGGCTAGGATCTTGGGATAAGTAAAGTGAGTAAAACTGCCCAAGATCAAACACCAACTAGTGTCATTAAAAGAGAGTGTTAGGCCCCTATACTACTAGTGTAATCCCTTATTGTTGTTAGTATAACCCCCTTATTATATTTTTGTACCCATGTAGTCCCCATAGAAGCCCCCTATTGTTATTAGTGTGCCCCATAGAAGCCCACTATTGTTATTATTGTGCCCTTACATTTATTGTATGTCAGCTCTGATTATATTATGCCCCTTAGACTCCTATATATAGAAAGGAGGTCTTGTCATTTGTATCATCCAAGAATTGTTCATTTATGTAATGTAAAGGAGGTTGCCCCCTCAAAGAGGCTGAATTCTAAGGTGTTGATCTATGTTTTCTGTCTTTTCATGAGCTGGTTTCATAACATTTGGTATCAGAGCTTTAGATTCTAGGGTTTCACTGCTCCAAATAGGTCATTGTGGAATTTTCACTATAAATTGTTTTCTGTGACGTTTCAGAAGTGAAAAAGAACCCATTTGAGATGAAATCACGCTGATCCACAAGTCCAAATTTTAGAGCTTTTTGCTCAATAGTTGTGGAGATATGATCTGAGGAATTTGGTCTTTTTGCAAACTCATGAATTACATTCCAAATAGGTGACCTGGGGAAACTCATCATAACTTTCTATTTGAGCATCAGATTGAAATTTCATCAAAAGTTACAGAAAGAGGACGGACTCTAGTTTCTTTTGTACATTTTTCAGATCCAAAGGTCGAAACAGTGACACATGGCACATCGTACAAGTTTTCTCTACTAAACTAGTCTATCATCAGGTCATCGTGGGAGATTTGGCATAACTCTTCCTTGGAGAATCCAATTTGGATCAAACTGGTGGCATTGGAAGGAGGACGTAGAGGGCTACTGCAAATCTCAATTTCAGAATTGGAAGATTCGAAATTACAAAGTTACAGTCGTTTCAAAATTGAGCTCCTAAAATCAAGAAAAAGTAAGATGAGGAAGTTTGATGGCAAGGATCCAGTAAATTGGATACTACAGATGGAGAAATATTTTGATCTACATGGTGTACCACTATTACAAAAGGTATGTATTTCATCTAATTATCTAGAACTGAATCAATTTTTACGGTATAAAGGGCTTTTTTCTCGTAAACCACTTGTCACATGGTCAATTTTCATGGAGGAAATGATAGCACATTATGAGGATACAAAGAGAAACTCCTTCTTTAGCCAATTGATAAATCTAAAACAAAAGGGTTCAATGGAAAAGCACATTGAGGACTTTCAAAAATTGATTAGAAGGGTAAATTTTATTCCATAGAAGCAAAGGATTGATGTCTTCATAGGTACTTTAAAGGATAATGTTCAACATGAGGTTCGTTTTTGGGAACCTGATTCATTGGAGGAGGCATTCGAGTTGGCAAGAAAAATTGAAAGCGAAATTATGGAAACAAGGAATCCCACCACTCATGACTATAATTATGGAAGTGTTTCTTCTCCTCGCCTTCCACAACCTACAAGGCTTACACCACAACAATTGGAAGGAAAAAGAGAAAAAGGGCTTTGTTACAATTGTGATAGAAAATGCACTAAAGGTCATAAGTGTGCTGAGAAGAAATTATTTTAGAGTATGAAGAGGAGGAAGAAAAGGATAAAGAAATATCAAAAGAAGAGGATATGCGTTAGGACCCAACCCCCAAGAAACAAGAAATGAATCCGACCATATCTTGTAAAGCATTGGCTAGAATTACCACTCAAACTCTCAAGATAGAAGGACATATCAAGAAGAAAAAGGTTCAAGAAGTGAAACATCACATCGAGAAAGAAATGAATCCAACCGTATCTTGTAATGCATTGGCTAGAATTACTACTCCTCAAACTATCAAGATAGAAGGACATATCAAGAATAAAAATGTTTAAGTGAAATATCAAATCGAGCATCAAGAAATGAATTCGACCATATCTTGTAAAGCATTGGAAGAAATTACCACTCCTCAAACTCTCAAGATAGAAGGAAATATCAAGAAGAAAAAGGTTCAAGCAGTGAAAGATCACATCGAGCATCAACAACAAGTTCTCAAACTTTTAAAAGATAACGCCACTTTGGTGCAGAATCGAATGAAAAAACAGGTAGATCAACATCGCAGTGAAAAATGTTTTGATGTAGGTGATTGGGTAATTTTACAGTTACATCTCAAGCAAGCTATTTATGAGAAGGAAATGTTGGCAATACTACATGCACTTAAGAAATGGTGACCTTACCCAATGGGAAGACACTTCAAGGTAAAAATAGATCATGATAGTATTAAATACATTTTAGAAAAAATATTATCTTTAGAAGAACATAAAAAATGGGTCACAAATATGTTGGTTTATGACTTTGACATCATCTACAGAAAAGAGAAGAAATTTTTTGTCGCAGATGCACTCTCAAGAAAGGATGAGGATGTGAAAGCATTGTTTTGTGCTATTTCAATTATCCAACCAGTTTGGGTAAATGAAGCAAGGGATGAATGGAATAAGGACAAAGAAGTGTGGCCACTCATTCAAAAGTTGCAGAATATCCTTGTTCAAACAATATTGTCAGAACTTGACGAGGAAGCAAAAATCATATTATAACTTGGAGCAATCATAGAAATAAGAACCCAGCATCTACGAAATCAATCAATTTTAGAGTATTTCATCAAGTGGAAGAACTTACCTGTTGAAGATTTCACATGGAAGGATAAGAATTTTATATAGAAGCATAAAGAACTAGTCAAGCGTTGAGGACAATACTTTTTGAAGGAGAGGGGCATGTTAGGCCCCTATACTACTAGTGTAGCCCCTTATTGTTATTAGTACAACCCCCTTATTATATTGTTGTACCCATGTAGTCCCCATAGAAGCCTGTCACACAAAAAATTGTCACCATGACTTCCTACAGTTTGTGTGAGTCCATCACCACTCATACATACCTCCTTTGCAAGTCTTAAGCCTCAGCTCTTCATGTCAAGCCTTGAAAATGGGAGAAAGACCTTAAAAATATCTTAAATCCTGGTTTTTCACTTTCTCCTAGCATTGCCTGTGGTGCCGCACCCAATGGTCATGTCCCCTGCGAACTTGGCCGCTCTGTTTGTTAAGTGATGGGTGTGAACCCCTATAAAAGTTAAAAAAGCGTGAGTTCGCTCTTAAAAACTCACCTTGGGTCACTTCTGGACGCTTCTAGAAGGAATATTATGGTGGCAAGTCCGCTCCATCTTGGTTCATCCATTCTATCACTAAGGGAGCTAACTCCATGATATGAGGTTCTTATCCCATTGAAGGAGGAATTTATCCCTTCAATGGTGGACCTACAACTTCCTCCATTTGCACTATAAATTCAAGCATTGGGCTGGTTGTAGGGGAGGTTGAAAGCTGAAGATTCTTGAGGGTAAATGCTGCTGGAAATTAGACTTCCTTTTTGAGCTTGTGAGAGGAGAGATCACATACCTTTCATTTCATTTGGGAAGTGAGTGAGGCTCGTCAAAGTAGAGGACATTCCTGCTGGACCCTGGAAAGAGCTTGTGCAACATCAAGGAAAAGGTTGTAAGGTTCTTTTATTCATAAAGTTAATACAATAAAGTTTGTTTTTCTTAATGAGCTGTCTCTAATGGTTTATTTTATGAACTCCTTGATCTTCATAATGAACATGTTTTATTATAGTATCTCTGCAGGTGTTCTTTGATGTGTGTTTGTTTGTGTATGCAGGTTATTGAAAGGGAATTGCTTGAAGCTATTGAAACAAAGCTACCACAAACAAGTGTTGGACCGAGGTAGGGTCTGTTACACCTCTTAGTTTTCATTTATGAATTGAAACATGTTTATAGAAAAGTAGATTTGCTTGTGCTACTTGTTGCTAGATATCATTCGGTACTAGGGAGATCGGTCTTGTCCGCAAGAATGATTTATCCGGCCAACAAATTGGCGACTCCATTGGGGACTGGTTTGGTTTCAGTTTTTGATTTGTCTTTGCTTTGACTTGAGAAACTTGAGTTTTGGTTTCTGATTTTTCCTTGATGTGTGTGGGATTGGGTACTTGTTAGATCCTGGTTTGATTTTTATTTTTCGGATTTTTGGAAGAGGACCGCACCTTCTGTGTTAGGTACAGTGCGGACCTATTCGCACTGTTACAGTATAACACAGAGCATTACTGCACGTGGTTCTACTGGGATCCTGTAGACCCTGTCAAAAGTTTGAAAAACCTAAGATCCATCCGCCCAGTTAGGTTTAGTTTTTGTCCATAGCTGTTAGTTTATGCCCCGATCTGCACTTGTCTTGACAAAAGTTCCTTGTGAGTTAGTTTTCATTGGCATTCTCGTTTGAAGTGATTTTCTAGAAGTTTTTCCTGTTGCATTGATTTTTGCTTGGTCTCTGTAATAGCTCAGAGATCAGAAGCCTTAGAGCCTTAGATCACCCTGGTATCTCTGGTCTTCTTGCTAAGTTTGACTAGTTTATGAAATCTATCCTTGAAGAGAGCTAGATCCCATTTTTCTCTTTCGCAAAACTTTGATTAAACTTGATTGAAAGTTTCGAATTTCGGTTTTTATTAAAACATAATTGGGTGTTTGTGATTAGTTTGTTGAGCTGAACAAGTTGATCCTTAGTTAGCTGAAAAACTAAGTTAAGCATCCTTAAAAAACATTTCAAGTTTCTTTTCAATCCATTTTCGTTTAGATCTCAAGATTAGATTATAGTTTTGAGTTTTTTTTATAGAAATTATAGAAGCTTGTTGAAAAATTTGTTTTCAATAGTCTTTAGAGTTTTTCAGAAATCGTAAAAGCTCTCTTAAAAGAATTGTTTGTTCTTGTAGTTTTTGATTGTTGAAAAGCAAAGGGATTTTTCGTGAGCGTGATTAGTAGTCTCATTTTTAAAGTTCTTTGAAAAAGACAAAAAGTTTTCCTTTCAGGTGTATGTTAAGAGAAAGATTTGATTTTCAAAGCATTGCATTTTCAACTCTTCCTTAGCTAGAAATTCATTGAAAAGGAAAAGGAATTGTTTATCATCTTAGGCGCATTTTTTTATTGTTTTGGAGTCGAGTCTTCACACCATAAAGTTTCATCTCCGTACCCATTGACTTAAGAAACAACCAATAAAATCAATGCTTAATTAAAATCCATCTAGCAATCTTTTTATTTTCTAGGGCTCTTTTCACCAACATAGCTTAGGCTAGTATCTTGGAGTAGGGAGTAATTAACTCTCCAAGATAGTTTAAACAAACA
>APFE031545954.1:35776-49549 GCA_000404065.3 Pinus taeda | reverse complement strand
TAACAACCCATTTTCATATCCATCTAAGTTAAGTGATTTAATAATTAAATGGTATAAACTAATATAAGCTAAATAATAAAAGTTGTATAAGTAAATAATATAAGTTAAAATAATATAAATTAAATGTTGTAAATTAATATAAGTTAAATAATAAAAAGTAGTATAAGTAAATAATATAAGTTAAATACTATAAGTTAAAAACTTTATATTAAATAAGTTAAAAACTTTATATTATATTATATTAACTTTATATACAAAGTTAAGGTTCATGAATAAATGGAAGCTATATTAAAGAAATATCAGAAACATTCGGGTAAACCTTTTTAAAAAAAGATCTTTCAACCATAACTGAACCCTCTGCGCAGTCGACAGTCGCCTCTGATCGATAAATATCTGCGGAAATGCATGTGGGAGGTGTCGAATGTTGGACCAGCGGTGGGGGAAGGCTGGGAGGCGGTCGCCAAACCCCTGGGTATAAAACCACTGAGAGGGCCAAGGAGAAGGGGCGGAAGGAGAAAACGGAGAGGACAGAGGGAGAACGAAACAGGAACGGAAGCAGCTGAAATTAACCTGAGGTTCTGGACATGGGGGCAGTAAGTGAAGCTTACTGAATTGGCTGGGAGGAATTGGTTTCCCAGTAATCGATTCAACTTCAGAGAACGAGAGCAGACAGCAATTTACCAGTCAGCAGTTCAGGTAAGTTTTCGTTGTTTTAAGATTTTGCATTTTCAGTTTTGGAATCATGAAATTTCGGTATACAGTCTTTACAGATTAGGCTATAGAAAAGGGCAAAGAGACGATATAGTGAAATACTATGGGGCCTATTGTTGCTTAGATTGTACAAACACCGTGATAACGACTCAGGGTGGGGGCTGTCACTCTGATCTTCGCCCACTCTATTCTAGTTGTCTCCCAACAACAGGCTATGGGGAGTAGTCCCTATGGAAGTGAGACAATGGAAAGCAAATTGGGAACCAACTTGCCCGGACACATTTGAGTGGCCTAGCTGCTTGGTAAAAATTTAGCAAGTCTTAAGGATCTAATTAGATTTGGAATTGAGACCAGTGCTTTATGGAGTCAAAATTCTTGCTTATTATAAATTATGACCAAGTAACCGGATGGACAATTGTTTCTTAGATGAATAACTAACCTATATGAAGTGCAAGTCCTAAAATATAAGTGTGATGGAAGGATGTTGATTAGTTTTAGATTATATGCCTAGTTTAAACATAACCTTTCCCTTAATTGTTTTGAGAATAGTCTTTAGAGTAGGTTATGGGATGGAAGCCAATGGGAACCAAGCAAGGGCTTTATTAACGATACCTCCCCTTGTGTTCCAACCACACAGTGCCTCCGGTGCTGTAGAGACTGTGGCTCTGACGACTGCAAGGTCACTGTGTTAACCACTAAGAAGAGTCAAATCCCTCAAACTAGATGTGAAAGGGTTGTCCTAGGAGTCTATTAGTCAAGCTTATACTTGGAGGTAAGTTTTTAATGCAAGCTAGGCCTAGAATGCTTATGCAATGATAATGAGTGAAATTCTTCATTTTTGAGATGTTTGAAGTACTTTAAGTTATGATGAATCCTTAACGACAAGAGTACTTATTAATGAGTTGTGTGCAATCTCACAAGCAAGAAAGTGCCAATGTGATCAATAAATCAAGCGACTTATCCAATACACCAATGATTACTTGAGACAATTAGAGATATTCCAAGATACTTTAACAAGATAAATGCCAATGATGATGCTATTAAACAATGCCAATATTAAATCCACAAGATGCCAATTACTTAAGATAGACAATAAAATCACCAAAGCCTCTCAAGATTTAGCACAAGATTATATGCTTGGCTTACTATAACAACGCTTCAACCAAAATGTCTTAGCTTATTAACAAGATCAGAAGATAGATGCTTAGATATGTGAGTGTCTTAGTGCAAAGTGTTAATTCTTATAGCTAACACAAGACAAATAAATGTTAGATTCCAATGTTTAAGCAACAAATCTTCTCCACAATGAATCACTTAGAGCATTAAACAATAAAAACCACTTATGAGGAGTTATTTGATGTTATATCAGATCTGAAAAGTACTTATGACAACAGAGAAACAAGAGTGAAATCAATGAGCTATCAATGTCAAGGTGTGTGCCAAATTGTGCCAACAATTGCTAAGTGTTAGAACAAGTTAGTCAATATGAAATTATGAGTTTTCAACCCTCTTAAGATGTTATGTTCGGCATATATCAGATCTGAAATGACTTGCTACAGAAGTAAGAAAATATGTAAACAGTGAGATATTAGTGCTTTAATAAGTGCCAAAATATGCCCAAAACTTAGAGTAAGCTTGCCAAACTGAAAAAATTGATTTTTTAGCCTTTTAAGATGCAGCGTTCAGAAAATATCAGATCTGATTATTCAGTTATGCAGAGATATTCCAGCACGCTAAAAACTAGATCTAGGCTAGATACTCAATGTCCAGGTGGCCCAAAATTTAGGAAAAATTTACTATGCAATTTTCGAAGTATTTTGACCAATTGGATGTGTTTTTACTATTTAGGGATTTTAATTCATTGTTATGAAGATAATATTATAGTTGTAACAAAACAGTGAGAGAATGAAGGTTTAGAGACCAAACCCTAGGCCCATGGCCTTGTAGATCACTTACCCAAAACTTGTCAAAATTTATTCATGGTTTTGCACCTGAAAACACCAATTTTGAGCAACTTTCTCCTTCTAAACCCACCAAGTATTCAGTCCCAAAATTTCAGAAATGGATAAGGGTCAAATTAGGGTCAAAACAAGGCAATGCTAAGCCTAGTAGGGTTAACATTGGGCAAGCGAAGGCTTAGGAGGCCAAGGAAGAGGCAAAGGAGGCAAAAGAAGGCCAAGAAGGCTTGACGATGGAGGGAGAAGGCTCTCTAAGGGCTAGCGGCTAGGGTTTAGGGCTAGAAAAAGGGTCAAAACGGCCAAGAAGGGAGGCAAAAGGCAGAAAAAGGAGGATACAAAGGAGGACGGGGGAGGAAGAGGCCAGAAAGGGGCTTGAAAAGCCCACGGCTAGCCCTAAGTACAGTCGTTTAGGTTCAAGGAGGGAGGTCGAGAACTCCTAAGGCCATGGCTAGGCCAAAAATGACCTGAAACCCTCAGTGCAGGGTCGGAAAGAGGAGGTTGAGGCCTCAAAAGGCTAATGCTAGGCTCTGGGATGCCTAAAAAGATGACACAGGGGCCTTTTAGGCTGACGCTAGGGGCTTAGAGGCTGACGCTAGCCTTGGAGAGGCTAGATCCGGCCCTGAGAGGGCTGAAAAATAAAACCCTTGCTTCAGAAAATTGATTTGCTTCAAATCTGCAATTTTGCTCAATTTCTTCAATGGTTGGCCATGTAAAAAAAATGGAGACCAGAACTTACCCTCAAGGTCCTAGATCTAGCACTATTCCAACTTTCTCCACTTGATCTCACCTGCAAAAATAAATTTACAAATATCCAAAACCCTAATATATGCAAAAATCTTAAAACACCAAAACCCCAATTAAAAATAATTTACAAAATATATTCTACAAATCTATTTACAAATATACAAGGGTTTTGAAATAAATTTTCAGAAATAATTTTTTTTGGAGTTTTTCTTTGATAAATGGCTAATGAAACTTTTGAGATTAGATGCAAGCTACAACCTTAGCGAAGTTAGATAAATCACAACAAATATTTGAATTCCAAACAAGGTTCGTTCATGCCCACAATTTGTGAACTTGGAGCCCAAGGACTAGGGAACCTGCAAACACTATATTTTTCCTATGTTGCGGGAAACGTTGCCCCCAGGTTCGTTTCAGCCAGAAAACGAAATGGAAACGCGTATTGTACGACCTGGAAACGAGTTTCCGACCTGCGGAAATGTGGTAAGTACGATTAGAAATGAGTTTCCAGGCCATACAACGGAGTTTCCACTTCATATTGCGATTTTTCTTTTATTTCTTATTTTTTTCAAGTCTATTTTTTTTATTGGGTGAATAAAATATCTTGTGGATGCTTCTAGATGCCTCTCTCAAGTTATAAAAAGACTCTCGCCTCATTCCCTCATCACACAATTGAGCAAGTCGTTTATCTTGGAGATAGATGATTTTACCGAAGGAGAAAAGAGGAAGCGAGCAGTGGTCTTTTGTCTTTATATTTCTTGCAACCTCATAGTCTTTATTGTACTTGTAGCCTCATATATATAATAAAGGTTAATTTTGAGATTTGGATATATAATAAAGGTTGATTTTGGATATTCCAATATTGCTATTTTCATTATGTGATCATTCATGAGTAAATGTGATGTAAATTTAATCATAATGTTTAAACTTTAAATGTAATAAATGATAATGTATCATGTATGTTTTATGATTGCACATAAGATTTATTAAATGTCCTAAATTCTCTCTCTCTCTCTCTCTCTCTCTCTCTCTCTCTCTCTCCTCTATATATATATATATATATATATATGGATAGATATAGATATATATATCGCATTTCCCCGTTTCCAAAATTTGGGGGGGTCACGTTTTGTACCGCGCCCATTTCAGAAACTCGTACCCGTTTCCTTGTTTCATGCAACTTAGTATTTTCCTCTAGAAAGCTTGTTAGACATATGGCGAATCAAATCACTTAAAATAGACCCAAAATCAATTAATATAATGTTCTTATCCCCATATAATGAAAAAGCAAACTTTTAAAATTAATTAAGCACAATATAGGAAAGCCCATACCCAACACATGCCACAAATCAATGAACACTGAACACCATGAACTGGACCCCAAAGTCTTTATTATGATTAAAAAAATGTTTCTAGTCGAACAATAGTGTTACATCAACTTTTCTGCAGAATTTTCTTAGTCAAAAATCATATGGCTTGAGACTCAAAATGTCTCTCTATTTATAGATAATTCTTCCAAGTGGAAAAATAATGGCTAGTTGGCTTGATCCTCGTCAAAATAATCTTAGTCATTGATAAATTCTTGATGATTTTTTAATCTTGGCTATTGAAAATATTTATTTTGAGGAATTTTCGAATTTCTCATTAAATCCTTTTTTTATTAAGCCACAATTAGTTATTTTGAGCTAATTTCCTCGAAAAATTGACTTTGACTTAACTGCCAAGGTCCAAGAGTCCAATTATTCTTGAAATTTCCAATATTCCCTTGGTGGAGGACCTCCAAAAATTAATTCCTTTGAGACCCACAAATTTTTCCACTTGGAGAATATAATTTCTCTAGACATTTATTTTTTACTCTAATTAATTAAATTTCTAGCTTAGGATTTTTATTTATTTTTGCCAGAAAAATTAATTAATTGTCACTTGAAGGGATTAATATTTTTTCCACCTTCTAATATTTTATACATGGTGTCTAAGTATGAGGAACCATGCACTAAAATATTTTTTACATAAGATTTTTAGAAATTCAACCCTCAAAGGAGGAACACCCGTTTGGCTTAGACCCTCAAATTACATACCTAATTCTGCGACACAATATGATCTAGTAGACTAAGTGATTTGTAATATAATAATTTAGCCAATTAGCTTAAATTCTTCCCAAATCACTTTTACATAAGACTCCACTAGAGCACTAGGACTCACCTAAGACTCTGACGAAGAATTCCACCCTAGCTTTGGATGAGGTTGGAGAGAAAAACTCCTCTGACCATCCGTGTTTAGAAACACAGATGAATCAGTGAGATGAAAAACCTCCTAGGATGAAACTCTTTCCAAAATAATAGGCTTACCTAGGTTGTTACAATAGATAGAGCACTAGGACTCACCTAAGACTCTGACGGAGAATTCCACCCTAGCTTTGGATGAGGTTGGAGGGAAAAACTCCTTTGACCATCCGTGTTTAGAAACACAGATGAATCAGTGAGATGAAAAACCTCCTAGGATGAAACTCTTTCCAAAATAATAGGTTTACCTAGGTTGTTACAATATATATATTGTCTTACTAACATCATTTACATTATAAATTTGCAAAATGGGTTTACCATGACTCAATAAAACTGATGATTGATGATCTGATCCTTGAAAAATCTTTGGCATATCTGCTTCCTTGTAATTTTGATAAAAAATGTGCAACAGGGCCCAGCAATACAAACTTGTTGACAAATGAAAGTTATGGCAAGTGGAACCCACCAAAGAAAACATAGAACCTAACGAAAAATTGGCCCCAAGATTGGCTTTTAATGCTCCCATTGATGGAGCGCACACCCTGCCCCTGTTCCTGCCTAAATCCACACCTAAGGTTAGTGTGGAGAAAATCCCTAACTCCACTTGGTGTGGCCTTGGGGGCGAGTTGTGAGTTGGGGTTGTCACCCAACTCCCAACTCCTTCGTCCAGGCTCGCTCCTAGTCAAAGCCAAGGTGGGTAGACCCTAAAGGAAACTAAGGCTTGGTTAGTTCTTCACTAAGCAAGTTCTAGGAGTTCAATTTTATTACAAGGAAACATCCACCATCAACAAGATATATCATGAACCTTAAAAGCATGTAGATTGACAACAATAAGTATTAACCATTGAGCAACATATCCAATCATAAACCATAGACAAATGATAATAAGAAAATGAGTGTAACAAACACGGTTTGTATACTTAGAGGAATGCTCTAATACCAATGTAACGAACAAGGTTTGTATACTCAGAGGAATGCTCTAATACTAATGTAACGAACAAAGTTTGTATACGTAGTAGAATAAGCTTCAAAATACTTCGAAGGCAAAAACATCCATTGTAGGACAAGTAATTGTAAATTGTATATTATATAAAGAATTGATATGAGATAGTTACAATGAGGGTGAGGGCATGCTTTTATAGCCTAGGCAAGTACCTTTTCACCAATGGTTATGTCCTTAAGGACATACCTTTTCATTAACTAGTTACTAATTAATCATTATTGTTTTACAATATTTGTATTATTTTATATATATTTTTATTCATAACACTACCTTCCTCTTCAAAAAGCTTTGTTCTCAAATCTCACTGATGAAAGGCTTAATCTCTTTTCGCGTTTCGAATATCTTCTCATCTTTGACTTTTCATCTTTGTTGATACAAGACGATATGATCCTCTGAGTTATAGACAAAATTGTCAGACTGAGAATCAATCGGACCATCCTAGATTAACTTTCTGTGGAATCTTTTGATCGCTAGAATTTTGTAATGAACTGTTATCACAGAACTGGATCCTATAAACTTCAATATTCCTTGGAACATAAATCTGTTGTTTCCTTTCTAAATGGTTCAAATACGTAGACTAACTTAGTTGCCTACTCTTGTGATTTGGATGCTCATAAGGAGTTCTCAAGGTTGGACTTTTCCTTATCATGTGTGTGGTTGTTTTTTGATTTACTTCAGGTACTGTTGTTGTTAACTTTACTATTGAATTGTCACTTGGAAATTTTATTGTTTGAACTACAACTTCCGAATACGTTTTAACTTCTATTGGTTTCTGTTAATTTTAGGCAACAATGATATGTTCTATGCTTTAGAGAAATTTTACTTCAATTTCTTTATTAGCCCCAAATCAATATTCAAATTAGCAATCACATCAACATGACAGTAAAATGTAGATAGAACATAAACATAAACAGTAGAAGACAAGCCAAGACAAAAGGATGCAAGATGTGGCACCAACCAAGGACAAACCCCAATGTGGGGAAACCCTTGCCAAATCTTCTTTTAGTCTTCAATAATTCAGCAAAGAATACAGTTTAGAAATCTGATAATTTATAACAACAACAAAAGAGCCCTAACTAGAAAAGTCGACGCTAGTCAATAGGGAAGATTTGACCCTCGGCAAATCGGTCAACTTCAATCAACTTCGGCCTCCAAACAACAAGATAAAACAACCCTCAAAACAGTGAAATTCAACCTAGTCAAAGTCTGGTCAAACACCCCCCTGTGGTCGACCCTAGCTGCAGTCAACATTTAGCCTCAATATCTGTGCCCAGAAATGTGGCCTACCCTAACAGAGATAGCCCTCACAAAAACATTGTCAAAGGAGGTCAACGCTTGGTCAAACTGTCCAGAAATTCGGTCTCTTGAAATTTCAACCTCCTGAAATTTCGCTCTCGTGAAATTTTGACCTCTTGAAATTTCACTCTCCTGAAATTTCGGCCTCTTGAAATTTCGCTCTCCTAAAATTTCATATGTGTTGAGAGAGAGAGGCCCAAAAATTTGTACCCAGTCAATGAGGAGAGAGAGAGAGGTGTGAAGATGAATGTATCCAAATGAGGCTAAGTCACCTTCTATTTATATGCAACGTTGAGGACGAATAGACGTGACTGTTGGGCTTCTGAGCCTACATAAGTTTGCTAGTCAACCTTGACAATTTGACCATAATCAAAATAAATTCATAACTTCATTTGTACATGTCAAAATTGGATGATCTTTAGATCAATCCTACACCTCTCAGAGAGAGAAATCCAAGAAAAATATCAGCTGTCATAAATACGATGACTCATGTGGAGTTTATCCCTAGTTTCCAATTTTAACGCTCCCTCTCAACTAGGGAGAACTCCATCTGCCAATCTGTACTATCTATGCCATCAATGCACTGATCTACTCTGTTGAACTATGAAGAAAAAGAAATGATCGAGAATGTATCATACCATTCTCTACTGACCCGAAGTCAGTCGCAATCAAAGGAGAGTGTGTCATACCACTCTTACTGACACGAAGTCAGTTCCAATCAAAAGAGAGTGTAATACCACTTTTAATGACCCGAAGTCAGTTCCAATTGATCTCAGATCAATATCGATCATCCTAGCATAGGGTGTACGGTAGTACACGATGCATCCATCGGTAGTACTATGGCCCCTATCCTCATTTCCCCACTCATTGGCCGGATGAGAGGTACTTTCCATGAGTCCCAGACTGCATGGGTAGGATGTCTTAGTAGGAGAAGGATGAACCAGTCATCCTGCCTACATGTCACCAAGGGGTATCGCAAGGGAAGGTTGAACCACTCACCCTATACACAGCAAACCACTAGGGGAAGGCCGAACCACTCACCCTATTGTTTCTCATCGCTCCAAGAAGTACCCCAAGCCCCCCGAAGCTTCGAGAGCTCAATGTCCATCTCATACAGGACCCTCATAAGAGGGTCTCTCCAAGACTCCAAGTCGTTCTCAAAAGGCCAAGAACTTGACCTTCCCTAGGGGCTTTGTCAGAATATCGCGGACCTGCTCATCAGTCCCAATGTGATGGAGCCTTATTGCTCCTCATTGTACCATATCCCAGATAAAGTGGTACCTAATATCTATATGCTTGGAGCGATCATGAAACACAAGATTCTCTAATAATTGGATCTCACTTTGGTTGTTGCATAGGATCACGGTGGTATCCAGCACATGTCCAAACATCTCACTGAAGAGCTTCCTCAACCAGACAGCTTCATAGGAGGCCATACTAGAAGCTATGTATTCGGCCTTGACGATGCTCAAGGCAACCGATTTCTGCTTCTTGCTCATCCAGGATATCGAAGCAGAACCCAAAAAAAAACAACATCCAAAAGTGCTCTTGCGATTCACCACACTGTCAGCCCAATCAGCATCAGAATAACCATGTAGCCTCACATCTCCGACAGTGTATCTCAGTCCAAGAGTGATCGTGCCCCGAAGATATCTCAGAAGATTCTTGGCACCAATCCAATGTATATGATGAGGCTCAATCGTATATTGGCTCAATGTGTTAACTACAAAACATATGTCCGGACGGGAGTTCACCAAGAACATCAGTGCTCCTATGAGTTGACGATACTCAAAAGCATTTCCCAATTCAGGTCCAACAGCACTAGCACATAACTTCTTAAAGTGAAGTTCCATCGAGTAGTCACAGGCTTGCAGTCCACCATCCAAATCTTTCTAATATCTTCACAACATATTTTCAATGTGAGAGGAAAATTTCACCTGGCTTTTGCCAGACCTCCAACCATAGGAAATAGTGCATCAGTCCTCGGTTCTTCATCTCAAATTTAGAAGCCAACTCACTCTTACATTTGTGAATGAGAGGGTCTGCACCTGTCAGAAAGAGGTCGTCCACATAAAGTACCAGAATGAGAGGTTTATCATTTTCAACCTTAAAGTAAAGGTTCGGATCAACTTTACTTCTAGTGAATCCCAACTTCATCAGATAGCTATTGATCCTCTCATACCACGCGCCGAGGTGCTTGCTTCAATCCATAGAGAGCTTTCTTCAACCTACATACATGAGATTCCCAATCATAAACCTCAAACCCCGCGGGTTGTTCCATATATACTTCCTCTTTGATTGAACCATGCAAGAAAGCAATCTTGACATCCATCTGATGTAGGTTCCATCCTTGCGAGGCAGCAAGGGCTATGATTGAGCGGATGGTGGTGAATCGACTTGTTGTCGCACAGATTGTCTAGGTAGCGCGACAAGGCTCAGACCGGGGGCTGTCACCCTGATCCCCGATCTCTCCATTTAAGTTGTCTCCCTGAAGCAAGCTAAGGGGGGTAGACCCTATGGGATAAAGGAAGACCAACTGGGAATCAGCTGCCTTGGGAGACACAGTAGGGGGAAACAAGCACTTGCTCGATTTTAGAATTTGATTAGATCTTTAAATGCTTAAGACCAGTGCCTTATGGAGTTAATGAAAACCAAGAAATTAATTAGCCGCTGCTGCTAATTTCCAACCTATAACGAGCATTATATAATCCAAGCAATGATTAATTTCACCAGATGCAAGATATTCAATAAATACATAATATTCTAGCAAGTAAATTTCAATAGATCAAATACTTTAAGAAACCACAAAATTTTAAATGCTAACCAGTTCACAAAATGATTCACCACTTTTCAATAGCTAATCTTTAAATAAACATTTAAGCGTATTTAACTATAGAGAAGTGGAACATTGATACCATAAAAGACACCAAAATGAATTTTCAAGTTTTAATTAATCTTTTCAAAAAATTTAATTTTTAAATTTTTTATTTTTTTATTTTTTATAAAATTCTAAATTTAAAATCAAAATAAAACAAAACTAAAATCTAATAAAATTAAAATCTAATCTAAACTAAGTCCCTAAAAAAAATTAAAAGGAACTTTTTTAAAACCTTTTATTTATTTTATATTTTATATTTTTATTTTTACGATTATTTGGTGATTTATTATAAAACTAAACTAAACTTTTATAACTAAAGACTATATTGAAAATAAAAATTAATACCTGATCTAATAAACAAAATAAAATTTTAAACTACAATCTAAATACACTAACCTAAAAATAAATAAAGATCGAATTCATTTTTTGATTTGATTTAAAATAAAACTAAGCTAAACTAATTCTAAGACTAAATAAAAAACCAAATGAGATAAAAAAAAGAAACTACTCTAACCCTAATCGTATGCATATATCACAAAAATAAAAAATCGAAAGGCTTGAGTGCTTATATGTGTGCAAGTGCAGCGACGACGGAGGTGAAGAGCAGGATGCATGGAGGGCAAGCTGGAGCCGTAAGGGCTTTTGAAAACTCAGCTGCATAGGAGGGAAATGCAGGTTATTGCGTGGAGAGAAAACTAGTTTGCTGCATGAGGGTGAGGAAAAGACGCAGGCAGAGAGGAGTATTTACTGCGTGAGGTTTGGAGGAGTGCATGGGGAAGTTCGCTGCGTATAGATCATAGTTTTAAAAACCATTCTTAAAAACCGGTTACCAGTCTAACCGGCCGATTAGCAAGCCCGCTAGTCTAAACCGGCCAAAAAACCCGGTTTGAATGCCCATTTCTCCATTTTTTTGCCCTAACCGGTGAAAACCGGCCAGTTTAGGACGGAACCGGCCGGTTTGTATCAAACCGGCCGGTTTAGGACGGAACCGACTGGTTTGTATCAAACCGGCCGGTTCCGTACTAAACCGGCCGGTTTTAGGCATGCCCACCATAAAGTTAAAAAAGCATATTTTTTACTGTGTTTCAGGCGTTTTGGGGGGAAACTAAGGGTGTTTCAACCGTAACAATGTTGGCAATTAATGGTAATGTTAAATTCTTAAAGTAAAAGTGACATTTCCTTTAGTTTTCATTTTCATCCTTTTACTTAAATTTTTAACATTACCATGAAATGACTCAAGATGTTTGAGAGTGGTTTCGACCTCATTGGATTTCATATGGAGAAACTAGAATTTTAGATTTCACTCAAAATTCAGCAGACTTAATGGTTTTCAGGATTTCATGGTTTGGGGGTAAACAATAAATGGAATCAGAGCTCCAAATGATGAGCAAAACTCCTGATCTAGATCCCATTGTGTTGGACGATATTGATCCAACATCAGAATGGGTGGAGGAGACTAAAGAACCTGTGTTTGAGGCTAATTTTGATATCGACATGACTTTAGCGGGGTATGACACAGATTATGTGGTGGCATCAGAACTAGGATCAGTAGCGGCATCAAGGAAAAGCAAAGAACAAATTGAAGGCACTACTCATGCAGGTCGACAAACTCATGCTTTCATTAGGTCCACTTCTATTGTCATTGGTGGCATTGATACTGAGGTTCCAGATCAGGCTGAGGCATCCTCAGACTCTGAACCAGATGATGTCTATGTAGCTCCTGATGATGATCCTGTGTCTAGTAGTGGTGATGAACTTGATGATTGATCATGTGTACACTGTAGACTTGTAGTAGGCAATGGCCTCATAGCTTGTAGCATTTTTTTGGGAACTTTATAGCCATTTAGAAGCCTCATTCTATGTATTTTGCTATTTTTTCGATGATATGTATTGGCAACTCGGTGCCACTTTGAATATATTCACCTTTACATGGTATATAAATGAGCAAAATTTTGCATATTGTGTCTCTATTGCCTTGGAATCATGGTTTTACATCTTAAAAATAGTTTTGTTTCATTAAAAATTAATTATTTAATGTATTTTTTTAAAACCGGTTCGTTTAGACCAAACTAGTCCCGGTTAGACCGGTTCTGGTCGGTAAACCGGTTCATTAGGCGGATCGGTCCGGTCACCAGTTCCGGTTTTAAAAACTATGGTATAGATGAAGTGGCTACGAGGGTATTGAGGAAGGACGCAGATCAATGGATGAGAATGGAGCAGTGTTGAGGGACGAAGCAGAAATGACTGCAGAAATATAGAAAAAGAACGCAGATTTGAGCAGCGAATGAGAGGTGCGTTTGGATGAGGTTTTATGTAGGTCCAGGGCAGTGAGGAAAGAGGAAAACACAGCAGAGAGGCAGCACGCAGCACGCAGGTGGGGGTTTGAGAGATACGATGGAATGGAAGGGGTATGCATGCTTGCTACGCAGGTTGGATAGGCCACGGGAGTAGAAGACATAGGTGGATGGATTGGTAGCGGGAGAAAAAATAATCACGTGGACAGCGTGTGAGGATTTGGAAGTGTTGTCGCGCAGATTGACACGACAACGCTCAGACCGGGGGCTGTCACTCTGAATCCCGATCCCTCCGTTTAAGCCTGTCTCCCGCGGCTAAGGGGGGTAGACCCTGTGAGATGATGAAGACCAACTGTCGACCAATTGGTTGGGAGACACGAGACATAATAAGATAAGCACTAGATGAATTTGATTAACTTAGCAGACCAGTGCCTTAAGAGATTAAATCGATTACTTGTTAGATGATTATAGAAATATGAAACGTGAACAGCAATCATTTGTTGGCGTCCAACAACTGAAAACTTCGACAAGATAAAGGCCCAAAACCACCACAAGAACCAGATATCAATTTCGCGTCTTGACTTGAAAGCTCAGATCTCAGCACGAAAGA
>APFE031545954.1:0-11505 GCA_000404065.3 Pinus taeda | reverse complement strand
CGGGAGCAACGGAGCGACTGCTCCCCACAACGTTCCCGAAAATGGCAGGGAGCACAAATTTTTTTAAGGGAGCGTGCTCCTGAAAATCGCTCCCGTCCGGGAGCGATTTCGGGAGCACGCTCCCGAGCCGCTCCCGCCCAAAGCGCGATTCGGGAGTGTGTTCGAGGGGGGGCGCTCCCCTGCAACTATGGGCGGCAACAGCCCCCACTTCCCCCCTTATTAAGATGAACAGAGAATGAATCAGAGAGGAAGCACAAGCGTCACATATGCCTAGTAATTGCAGAATCTGAAGGAAAAACAACTCAAGAAGTCAAGTGTCAAAGACCCAATATTTTTTAACTGATTGATAAATAAAGAATAGACAATGGAGAGAGTCGAGGGGAGCAGGGTGTCCAATTGAGGAGTACGAGATTGAAAATCTGGAGGAAGTAGAATTGAGGAGTCTGGTTGGATAAAGAAAACCTTGTAATCTGTACATTGTTGCATCAATAACTTAATCCAAGTTTTATGCAGATTCTGCCTAGAAGTTCAAGAGGTTAGTAGTGTGTCGAGTTGCCATTATCTAATGTACGAGTGCATGTTTTTAATTAGAAAATAAAAAATACCGTTCCACACAGACCACTGCATCAGAGTTGCACAGGATTTTATGGATTTCTCAAGGTTGGGGTTCTTCATTGTTTCAATGCACCAATAAATTTGCAGCAGTCCAAGAAACATTTCATCGGTGACTGTAACCACCTAGATCATTCAGGAAAGATTTGATAATATAGCTACATCCTTGGTGGAATTTTACGACACAAACACAACTAAAAATGAAATTTGAAATGTTTAAATGTGGTACAAGTTTACATTGGTAAATTATTACGCTGTAAAAAGTCCCCAGATAAATAATACTGGTATTCTACTCAGCACCACAATAAACCATTTCCTATCCAATGCCCCATTTAAAGAGATGAGAAAACCTGCATCTAAGATTTCCAAAGTGCACGTCTATGTTTTTATCAGCAATAAAATTGATAAAGAAATCTTGAAACATAAATTTGGATTAAACACAGATTTTCATCCTTCTGACATGCAAAGATGCATGAATAGAATATCACCACTAAGGTCCCAATTTATGAGGTTCACATAAAGAAAGATAGTCCAACATGAGGCTCAATTACAGCAAGAAAAAACAAAGGAGCTATTACCTCGTAGTACAGGTGCTTCATTCTCTCACTGATCAACAGGCTCTCATCTCTCAGAGCAAGACTGATTGCAGGATGCAGCCACTGAGCATTCTTTAACCATGAATCAATGGTAGGGTCACCTGCTTTGACATGGCACCACCAAGTTGGCCCTACTGGCCTCTGCCAGTATGGAGCTGCAACATCTGCAACAGTAAAAGAATCCTCTTCATCAGTATACTCCACTGACTGATAAGCCCACTCTGCATCAACATGCATTATCTGGACAAGTTCCTTAAGTCTGGCCCATCCAATTGGAACCCAATAACATTCTTGGACTTTATCCCCACTATCAGATTTTCTTGCAATTGGACTTTCTCTGGTGTCTGTCATGACCTCTTGAAGGGATGGCTCTTCAAAATGTAACAAATCCGGAAGCTGATCACATTTATCTGTTGAAACAACAGCAGCCTTCTTGTGCTGCAAATAACCTTCACTTGTATTGACTTCAGGGCAATCATTTGGATGAGACATTTGTTTAACCTTGGTTATATTTTGACCATGTTTTTCAGGTGTTAATGCGTTTCTATGACTGGATCTGCCCCTGCATTTCCTCTTACGTCCAGAAACAAATTCAAATGCACAGATAAGCCCATCTGTCCAGAGCTCAGAGCCTGTTACCATATTCTTATTAAAAGATGCTTTCCCACTGTCTGTAGATGATCTTGTATAGCTCAAATAAGACTGTCCATTTCTTGGATTATGCATGATATACTTTTATATGTATGAAAGACAGTTAAATATATTCATCCATTCAAAGGCCCAATGAAAGGAATCATAGGTTACTCCATCTGCAAATACACAGCATTCAGTATTTTTTGTAATAACATGCACATTTGTCAGGACAGACTTAGATATCTATAAATGCTTCTGTTAATACATAATGCTTGAGATGCAATTACCATCAAGATAAACCCTATACTGAAGAAACAAAGTCGTAGGATTGAAAATAATAGAGAACAGGCAGTGAGCAAATTAGAGCATTAATTGGTGTCAGAAATTTACTTTTATTATTTACAGGTCATCCAGGAGAAGATCGAAAGCCTGACAACCACAAGGATAACTGTACCTATAATTCTTTTATATATTTTAAATTATATTAGAAATATGGGGAAAAAGTTAAAGCAGTGCTCTCTTTTGCAAGGAAAGCCAACCTCCTTTCAGCTGACCATATAAGTATCAGCGAAAATATGAAACAAGAAAAGAAACTAAATCAAAAGCACTGTCGGAATAGAAAGCTTAATGCTACAGCCCAAAATCTAAATAAATGTTTTCTCACCAAATGAGATAAAAGAACCCCATATAGATTCAATAAACATATTCTGGAATCACTATCAAAGTTAAATAGGATTTTAAGCCTTGAATTAACTTTTGACAGAGACAAGGACATAGAACAGCTCATCTGTTATGTTGGAATATTTTCTTTGCGACTAAATTTTTAAGAGATTAAGTCCCCAGATTTTCTAAAAGAAATTTAGGCACCTGACTTGGAGATGTCCACTTGTGGGAGGACATTAATGACTATGTACAAAGGACTTACATGTTACCAAAGAAGGGTTCAACAACATTTTTTATTTGTCTTTTCTTATGAGAGGATCTTTCAGCGAGGAACAGCCTTGTGACATTTCACGACTAACTTAGCTACGGGAGCTATGAAGGCCTATTTTCCAGCAAAGGCTGTAACTAAACATTGCAATGACATTTGGGCTTTGTTGACCATGTACATGTCAACAGTCCAAGAAGCAGAGTATGAAGCAGTGGAATAATTTTTTTTTGAGTCAATATCATCATTGTAAACCCAAATTCTGCTTTTGTATTGTAAACATGAGTCTAGTATGACTATTAAGCCATGTAACAACACCTACGTAAGCCTATGATTCTTCTCAAAGGGTTTCACTCTAGGGAGATTTTTAACCTCCCCAACTTATCTGTGTTTGTAAACACAGATAATTAGCAGAGTTTTTCTCCCAGATATACCCCAAAGCTAGGGTGGATCTCGTTGATGAGGTCTTAGGTGATTCCTAATGTTATCGAGTCTATGTATTTTATCATACTAGATCATGTGTCTTGTGTCGCAGAATTTGGTTGAACCTTAAGAGGTTTGTGTCTATGTGTAATTTCCCCTTCTAAGGGTTGATTAAAGTAATATCTTGATATATAAAAGTGTCTAGAAATATTTTTGGTGAATGGTTTCTCATAATTAAAATACCATTACCAAAATATTTTTTAGATACACTTAAAGGGTGGAAAAATATTTAATCCCCTCTTGAATCAATAACTTTATTTGCTATAGGATTATTTGCTAATTATAGCTTGGATTTAACTGTAAATAGTGTGAATAATTTGTAAATATTTTCTTACTAACCCTTGTAATTATTTTCTATTTTGTATATAATTATTTGGCATTTTAGGGGTTTTATTTTGAATTTCCTATATATCTTGGGCTTGGCACTAGTTTTTTGACTTGTAGGTGCCAAAGGATCAAAGCTTCAAAGAGAAATTCAAAGTGTAAAGATCCTAGCCCTCACCCAGCCTAGACGACTAGGGTTTGAGCAGCGTTCAGCCTTTGTGTTAAAATTGGCAACTAGGGCCAAACTCCATGTGGGTCATCTTATCTATGGTAGCTAATATTTTTCTTGGATCCCTCTCATCGAGAAGTGTAGGATTGATCTAAAGATCATCTGATTCCAATAATTATTCATGGAGTTATGAATTTATTTGTGTTATAAGACAAATCGTCAAGGTCGGCCAGCAACTAAACAACACCCACATGTGCTCAACATTTTAGTATAAAAAGAGATGACTTGAGAGTCATTTCACACACACTTCTCTCTTGATTTCTGTCCACTTGTCTCGGGTTTTAGTGTGAGAGAAATCTAGGAGGAAGAAGCCCTAGACATTGGAGGAAAGGAGGCTACCCTAGCCGCAACAAAGAAGATAGGCCAGCGAAGCCATGGAAAGAACCTCTACACTGCCCTAACGCTGATCTAAAGAAGCCCTAACCGCAATCTTAAGGAAGCCCTAGCCGCAGTCCTAAGGATGCCCTAGTGCAACATGAAAGAGGATAAGCCGCATCAAGAAGAGGCCAAGGCAGCGAAGGAGTTAAGGTTTGTTTCAGAGCTAACTGAGATGCTGTTAGAGGGCCAAGCAGCTGAGCTTGGAGGCTAAGTTCAAGGGTGAACGCAAGTCTGATTGGTGTAGTGAAAAGGTAAGGGAAGTCTGTTTTGAATGGGTTGTAGGTGACAGCTAGGACTGTGGTAGGCTGCAGGCCTAACCACTTCAACAGCAACATGTATGTGGAGGAATCTTCATTAGTAGGACCCCAGAGATTAAGAATAGTTTTGGTGGATGGTTAAGGGCTGTTGCAGCATGACCAGATGCCCTAACTAGTCACAATATAAACAACAGTAAGCAGACTTAGAACAACAATTTAAGGTTGTTGGGTTGCTGTAGGTTACAATGGGACAACAACAACAACGTGCTGGAAGCACATGGAAGCAATAGCATGGTGCTGCAATTGGGACAGCAGCATGGTACAACAACAACAATGGGACAACAGCATGTTGGGAGAGCAACAACAGTGGGACAGCAGCATGATAGGACAACACAATGATAGGACAGCGCAATAACAATGATGGGACAGTGCAATAACATGCTAACAAATAGGACAACAATGAAATTGTGTAGCATGGCAAATGGGACAGCAAGGATATGATGTTTGGTGGAGCATGGCAAATGGGACAGCAAGGACATGGTGCTTGGTGGAGAAACGCACAATGGGACCACAACTATGACATGGTACAACAATGTCACATCGAGACAGCATGGCAAGCATGGTGTAGCAATGGCACATGGGTGCAACACGGTGAGGTGCAACATGATGATGAGGAGCAGAACAATGATAGGTGCAACATGGTGATGGAGTCACCTGGGAGAATCAGTTGAAGCAGCTTGTCTTCAACTGAGTTCAGCTACCTCATGTATCATCTTCTTAGAGATGATCTATGCTCTTATTTAGATAAGTCAAAGTGTTTACTTCTGTTGTATATGTACTATCCCTCTATCTCTCTTTGCTGAACTATTGAAGAACATATAAGAAGAATTGATCAAGGGTTTCCCCACATTGGGGTTTTTCCCTGGCTAGCACCACATCTTGTGTCCTCTTGTCTTCTGCAATCTATGTTTATGTTTTATCTGCAATTTACTGTAATGTTGATGTGACTGCTAATCTGGAAATGATATTGAGCTAACTATGAAAATTGAAATAAATTGCTCTAAGCATAGAACATACCTAAAATTTAACACTTTGGAAGGGGTCATCTAGCTTAAAGAAGGAAGATGTTCAACCTTTGGAGGTGGATTTAGGGTCTAGACACCCTAAGCTACAAGACCCAGGTGCGAGAAACCCAACGCCTAGTGTCCTTGTGGAAGTCGCTAGCCCTAGAGGGCTTATTTGTTGCAGAATCTGCGGTTTCTTAAGTGTTTAACATCTGAAGCGACTTTTGTAGGTGGTTTCTCAGGGTCATAATCATTGTTTGGGCATTTTGTGGTTTGTTTACCCTAGTTATAGGGGTCTAAAGGCCTTTGAAGCCTAGCCACAAGAGTTTGAGGGCTTGTAGCCCTAGTCGCAACCCCTCATTGGCCATTAAAGTTTCACCACAGCCTTATCTTGGCCTACTAGGCCTAGCCGCAGTCCTAGAGGGGAGTAATAACACATTTGCATGTATTTTTGAAGGCTAATACTTTGTTTTGCAGGGGTTTGAAGTGGTTTTTCACTGAATATTTGTCATTAATCAATAAGAGTTTGAGTTTTCCTTGATAATCATTGGTTTTGTAGTGTTATAATTCATTTTGAAGAAGTCTAGTAAGCTCAAACTTGCTCCTTAGCCTAGCCGTGGGCTCCAAGAGGCCTAATAGGCCTAGCCGCTAGCCCTAGAGGGCTTAATTCATTGCCAAAGGTGGTTTGGAGCTAACAATTTTGTGGTTGCAAGAATCTAAAGGAGTTTTCTCCCTTGTTCCAAGGCTAAAGTCACATTTTTGGGGGCTTGCACTTACTACTATTGCTCATTTGTCCTAGCCATAAGCCTATGAAGGCATTCTAGCCCTAGCAATGGGGCTTGAGGGCCTTCTACATTAGTTTTCAAGCTAACATTGGTGGTTGCGAGTGTTGGAGAGTCTACATTGCACTTTCAAGGTCAAAATATCATTATTTTGGTGCCTCAACCAGCCAAGATTGCCATCAAAGGAAGGCCGCTAGGCCTTAAGGGTGTGATCTCTCTAGCCTTACCCTCTTTCCTTGACCGTCACACTAATAATCAGATCTGAAACTAATCAAAACAGTGGCTTAATATCATTATAATATCCCTAAGCAGAACGTAAAACACTACCTAATAAGCCTAAGAATCTAAAGAATTTATTCACATTAAGAATAGGCTTGGTCATCATTGTTATGAAGTGATTTTTGGGATTGTTCTAACAATAATTACTGGCTGATCTGATTTGCATAAGTTCGGTGCATCTTCTTAATGGTCATTGAATAATAAGAGCATTGTTGCATTGATATCTCTTTGGATCTTGAGAATAAGAAAGCATTCTTGCATATTAACTCTTTCTCTCTTTGCATCTTGTTGACTACTGGAGTGGCACTTGATGATTATATGAAGACTCCATGCCCAAGGATGATCCAAAAGACACTTCTACCATCAAATATCATCAGTCAACAACGTTTTTAAACTCTACTTCTATTTCTCATCATCTTTCTTGTACCCAGATTCCACACCTTGTGGGGAATTGTAATAAGTGTTACTAGTAATGATGAGTTTTGAGTTTTTAATGGGCCTAGGATTACGGGACTCGATAAGAAAACAAGTACACCTTGGAGTGTTATTTTTTTATCTGGTTAATTATCCCTTTTTTTTTAGGCGGATAATTTCTAGGTTTTTTCACTCACTTTTTACCCCAAAGTCGGGGTGATGGTTTGAAGGTTAAGCCCCTAACACATTTTAGTGTCTAGAGTCGATGTATATTACCATACTAGATCACAAAAAAAAAATCATGGAATTTGGTTAGGTCTAGGTAGTCATTTTTTAATTTTTTTAATTTTCCGCACTGCAGAAATTGCTAATAAAATTGTATTTGTAATGTAATAAGTGATGTCTAGAGAAGTTGTATGGGATATGAGTGATAAAATTTTCACCTCTCACCCTCAACTTTCTACTATGACAGACTTTGAGAGGTTAAAAATATATTTTAAACTCTCAAACCCCATTTTTCCTAAGTTTAGTGGGAAATCTGGTAATTAATTAAGCCAAAAATTAAATAAATGGAGAAAAATAAATATCCACACATGCTAAGTGTTGTGGAAATGAGGTGGAAAATTATTGAGTTAAAGTGAAGTCCCAAGGTGATGTGGACTCCTAAAATCAAGGAAATGACATGTGCTCAAATAAAATCGAATTTTTGCCATTAAATGAGAAAGCTACTTACTTGGAAATTTGAATTGGTGAAGTCATTTGGGAGAATATTTGGTGATGATTTTTGTGGGAAATTGTCCCCACATGGGTTACCACCCATCTACACTTATCATTCCAACAAATTCAAATTTGGCACCTATGTTGCCAGGAAACGTGGGTTCGGGGACTGGTACGGGTGCGGGGACGAGGACGGGTACGTCATTTTTTGAAACAGGGTGCGTGGGTTCGTCGGGGGTATATATTTATATATATATATATATATATATATATATTTATATATTGTAAATTATAATATATATGAATTTGTATATTTTTCAATTTTAAACAAGAAAACTAAAATATTTATGATTTAAACTTTAACTATTTAAACATGCATATCATTGAACATTCAACATGCACAATGAAATTTGAAAATTGAAAATTTCTAGTTTGATATCAAGTGCAAATTGGAATTTACATATTAATAAGAATCATGATATATGTCCATTGTCATACTACATTCAAAATTTGTCTTAAGGCATCTCCAAACAAGAACTAGGAAATTTTAAAATACTAAAATAAAAATAGCTAATAGTGAACAATGGCTTCCTCAAGCCATGTCATCAACATCACTCAGATCTTCAGTTAGCATGCTCTCCACATAGGAATCACTCTCATCTCGAGGCTCTTGCTCATCCATAGCAACTGGAGGTAGCTCAATAAGGCCATCTAGTTGTATCTCCTCATCCACACACAAAATCATTTGTGTATTGGTCCCATCTCTTGAAAGGACCCTCCTTGTATCCAGTGCCTTTTCGAGATATGATACAAAGTTGTGCTATGAATGTAAACTAAGTTCTTTGCCTTCTTTGAGCCCAACATATTTCTCTTTACTAAATGGATAAGGCATAAGCACTCCAATTCCTCTCGCAAGATGAAGAACCAGCTACCTAGAATATTAGGGGAAGCCCATTAAATTAATTAAAAACTAAAATGAACCCCAAAGAACTTGATTTTGGGGTTCCAAGTACCCATTAGCAGGGTTCTCTGTACACGTCAAGACAAAAGAGCCCAAATTTTTTTAATGAAGAACCCGGTTCTTATGGGTTCTTCTCAGAAGCACCCGAACCCGAATCCCATACTTGGGGACGAGAACCCGGGACGGGTTCGAGAACCCCACCCTCGGGTTCGGGAACCCGTGCAACATAGTTTGGCACATAAGGGAAGAAGAAAATGATGTCCACTCGTCAAAATTCGATTTTTACACTTGGCATTGGAGCTTCATTCAACAAATTCGAATTTCTTTTTGGGATTGTCACCTCATGCCACTTGTTTAATCTCTCTACCTTGGGATAGGCTCCAATGCCATTTGTCATTGTAATTCTTCATTGGGATTTGCTCCCAATTCTCTATATAATAGAGCCATGGGCTCTCATATTGTATCATGATGTTACGAGCTATTGCGCTTGGGAAAGCTTTTCTCTTATGTACACTTGTTCTCAATTGAAATAAAAGACTTTGGAGTTCATTCATGAGTTGTTCTTCTTTTGGAGTATGGTGATTGGCTCACTATTGGTATAATTTCCTTTGCTCATGGTTTGATTTATTTTATTTCCATGCGCTCTTGTAGATTTGTTAATGTAAAGCTATCTTGCATTGGCAATTGGTTTAGGAGTATGCTCTAGGTGTGGAAATCTGTTATTTTCCAATAAATTCCTAGATTTTCTTATCATTACTTATTTGCTAAATCTATATGGAACTAATGTTTGATTGAAGTTTTGTAGAGGAAAATCTTGTTTTGATTCAAATATCAAGCGTGAGAGAAAGTCTTTGGAGAGACCAACCCACTCTTGACACATTCTCCAAAAAGCTCTCATTAGTTCTTTGAATGTCCATAGTTTTATCTTATAAAGTGGTTTCTTGCAGAGATTTTCTTGGACATAGTTTGTGTACAAGCAAATACTTCTAAATATAAATCTCTTTTAAAAAATTGTGCTTTCATTGATTTATTTAGCTATTTAAGAGCATTTTCCAAGCTAGGAAAGTGATGGGGTTCAAACTTCACTCCCATCACTTGATTTGGTTTTGTACATTATTTTGTATCATACTTGTTCATTTTATATGCATTCTACACTAATTTTGCCTTGGTTTTGTAGCGTATAGTTGGAGTTTTGACAACACGTTACATGAGAAAAGACCATTGAAAACTCTATCTTTCTTGTAGGACCTCTCAAGCACCCGAGATTTATTCGAAGGGTCGTCGACACTAGAAGGTGCTGCAAAAAAGACTAGACCGTGGGCCTTTGGGAGCTTGTAATTTTCTGATTTTAAAAGGACTTCATTGCCCTTTGAAGTTTCTATAGTTTGGAGAGATATTCTAGTTATTTCTAGCTCTCATCTTGTACAAATCTCCTTCATCTTTTGGGCAGCCCTTTAAAAGGTTTTTACACCATTGTAATATCTTAATAAAATATCTTTTTTTTTTGTGGGAGCTTGGGTTTACCCAAGGCATCCTTTCTCCTTATTGAGAAGGAGGATTTTGTGTGGGTGGATTAATTTTGGCATCTCACATTTTCTAACTTTCCTTTTTAGCTCATTTTGCATGCTCTAAAATTAACACAACCTCACCATCACATTTCAATTTCTAAGTAAAATTTTGCTACAAGTTTCATTTGATGCTTCACCTTTCATTCCTTTTGCTTTGAAGTATAAATTGATATTTTGCTTTAAAGAAACTCATTTCTTACATGCAAGTATCTCAATTTGTGTAGCAAGTTTAATTTAGTTGTCTAACATTTGCTTTCTTTACAGTTTCCCTCACTATAGGCTCATTTGTGGTTTTTCTCATTTACTTTCAAAGCATACTTTACAAGTAGGCATTCAATTTTTAGCTTCATTTCATTTTCAATTGCTATAAGTAAATAGTTTGTGACATTTACTTGGAGCAATTTACAATTCCATTTATTTATAAAGCTTATGTTTACATGCCTTGTACAACTTTGAGAGAAATATTTCAAGTTACATCATTGTGAGCATTTCCATCTACTTGAGGCAATTTATTTTTTTGCAAAACAAACTTACTTGCATCACTTTAAAGTTAATTTCATTTTTCCAATTGAACTTACATTTGCAAATTACTTTGAGCATTATCTCATTTCCATTATTTTGAATCATTGCAAATTTCCTTGGGAAAACTTACTTGCATATCATTTACAAATTCTAACATAGTTTGCATTTAAACTCAATTAACCTCCAAGCATAAGCTTGGTTGATAAAAAGTATGGGGAAAAATACTTTCTTGGAAAGTTCTTCCATCTGGTACGAAGTAAGGTAAAAGCATTGTGACTCTGCAGTTATGAAGGTGGTTTGTCCCCTTGTAGGAATGAAAGCACATGCTAGCTCGTAAGACTCAGGGGACAGGTATCATTAGTGACACCTTCGTGTCCTCACCCTCTCTTTCTTACAAGCACCCCAATTTTTATCCTTTGGTAAGAGCTCAAGAGGAGGACTTCTCATTTAGATTAGGCATTTTAGATTAAAAATAACCAAAACTAATAGATTCAAATCTAGTATAGGTGCATCTCATGCTAATACATCTCATGATTTCACTTGCAATTGTCCATTTTACTTGTCATTATTGAATATTTTATATTGGTTAGCATTGTTTCATTTTCCTTTTGCCAATAGAACACTAATTGCTTTTCCTTTTGGAAGATATCTCTATATGCTTTGTGTTATGAAACCAGCTCAAAAAAGATAGAAAAGATAGATCAACGCCTTAGAATTCAGCCTCTTCGAGGGGGCAACCTCCTTTACATTACATAAAT